>CAJQUW010010177.1:5000-158905 GCA_907163375.1 Prostheceraeus crozeri
AAAAAAAAAAAAAATAAAAAAAAAAAAAAAAAAAAAAAAAAAAAAAAAAAAAAAAAAAAAAAAAAAAAAAAAAAAAAAAAAAAAAAAAAAAAAAAAAAAAAAAAAAAAAAAAAAAAAAAAAAAAAAAAAAAAAAAAAAAAAAAAAAAAAAAAAAAATTTTTAAAAACGCTTAAATTTTCGCCCTTCGGCCTTCGGCCACGTGAAATTTGAAGTCTACCTAAATTTTTGAAATTTTGAAATTTTGATTTTTTTGAAAAAACCCGCAAAAGTGTGACATCCGGCGCAAGCGAAGCGAAGCAAAGCGAAGCGAAGCGTCGCGCCGGATGTCACACTATATACTACTGAGGGGAGGGGGAGGGGAGGGGGAGGGGAGGGGGAGGGGAGGGGGAGGGGGGCGCGCCGGTCGGGTGTTTGTCACTTGCTTACTACTGCAATATTACTGGTCCTCGCAGAAGGCAGTCATTCAATGACAAATTGCTTTTAGTTTTCGCGGACGCATCGAATACTAGTCGCACTTTTGTAGTCGAACTATCATCTTTCATCACGACTTGGGGAAGGTAATGAACAACACCACATGTTTCTTTATCAGCATTGATTTTCTCAATAATTCCATCACTTTCTTGTTTTTGAATGATGTCATCCACCTTCTTCATTACTGGTCCGTTTCCATACCTTTTGCACATTGATCGTAATCGGCCCAGAGCCAAACTTTCATTAGTGGGTAAGTTGGGCAATTATCTTTCCATGGAAAGCGGATTTGATATCGGTTATCACGGAATTTAACAGTGTCTTCAAACTTTCGAACTGCTACTTCGTCATCAGATTGTTCTGGGCAGTCAGTAATTCCGATCGAATCTAACGACCATAACTTCGAATAATCATTCTTTTCGCAATAGTTTGACATAATGTCCAACTTGTTATTTATCGGAACTTCGCTTTCGAATGTCAAGGGGTTTGATTGTAGTCCATGTGCTGAGGTCTTAGCGTACATTGCCATAGTTCTGCTTTCTGCGGCAAAATGTGAGATTTGGGACGTTGTGCAAACACCTCGTCCGGTAATGATCCATCCCAATAAGGACTTCTTTAACCAGATTTGTTGTGGCACTAATTCTACTCGCTCGGGCTGAATTATACAATCATAAAAATCGTTTCCTATCAAAATGTCTATTGGATTTTCCTCAGGAGATTCTGGTCGGGGATCGGCCAGAAAGTAACTCTTCATTTTGCTTTCCAAGTATTTGGAGTCAATGGGCATTCGCACAACATTGGCATGCATATTTTTGACAATGCTGACTTCTACTCGTATGTTTTCTCCTGATATAGCTTCGATTGCTATCGCAGATTGATGACATGATATGTTAGTAGGGTCTGGATTAGCGAACGTATGCACAGCCACTTGTTCTGTTGAACTTCGTTTCAGCTTAAACTCCTTCGCGAAGGCTTCGGTTATATAGGATCTGCAGCTCAAAGTGTCAAACGCCATTCTGCATTTGCGTACACGGAGCTGTTTGTCGGTTGATTTAACGAACGCAACAACTGTTGGGAAGATAACATACTTTGTTTTAGCTAAAGTACTCGTTTTGTCTTCATCGCTTGATTTGTCATCATTTGTGTAGAAGGACTTTTCCTGTCGGTCAACTGGCTCAACGGCTGTCTGTGAAGTAGGCCTGACAATGTTATTACATCGATCAGCATTTGAAAATTTCTGAGGGCAAAGACTTCGATTATGAGAATTTTCGGACTTACAATGTAGGCAGTGTAATCGCTTTCGGCATTCATATGTTCGATGATTCGTCAGGAAAAATTTAAGACAACATTGGCCTAGCGCATCAATTCGAGATTCCCGATCTAAAAATCTAGGACAGTCCTCATTCCAGTGACCCATTTCCTTGCAGAATTTACAAGCCGAAAAAGGCGACACCTGTTTCTCCGAATATCGAATGCGATTTCCTCTGTCAGTTGTCTTCAATTGGTGGAAATTTCGATAATTCGCGTGCATATTATTTGAATACTGTGGGCGCGAGTTTCTTTTATCATTTCCAAAAAAAGTTTGCTCATATTCGGATAGGCTATCAATGTCTGTGCAATCAATGTCAATCTCCTCAAAAATCGTCAGATGCTCTTCCAACAAGTTTCTCAAGGATGACAGCTTCATTTTCTGACTACCGCCGACAGATTTAGTGAACTGATATCTCAAATCTTTGGGCAGTTTGCCAAGAGTATTTAGAAGAATGAGATCCTGTGAATCTGAGTCAATGCCATATTCAGATAAAGCATGACAGCATATATCCAGTTCGTCGGCAAAATTTCGAAGTTTCAAAATTTCATCTGACTTGCTAATGCTCGGCAAGTTCTCTATCTTCTTTAGGTAAGCACGTTTTAGAACAGTTTGGTTGCCGTACCTTTTCTCTAGCAGTGATAGTGCAAGTCTATAATCGTGATCTGATTTTAGCATTGAAATCGCTCGTCTCGGTATAGGCCCTAACGCATCTTGAAGATATCGTAATTTCACTCCGTCTGTTAGATTTTGGCAATCAACGGTAGCATACCAATTTGAAATAAATGCTGGATACTCCGTGATTTCACCGTCAAATTCAAGTGGCTTTATCAGATGAAGCTTTACGAACGATTTTGAAGTATCGAGTTTTTCTTTTTCCCTACTTCTTTGTTGTTCATTAAGTTCAATGGTTTTCATTTGCAAATTAATCAAATCGTCATGCCGCTTCGCTTCAGCTTCTAAATTCTCTCTGTGCCGCCTCTCAATATTTTCTTCATGTTTTTCAACAAGTCTATCGCTTTCTTCTTTATCGCTACGGCTCTGCGTCAAATCGCTTTCTATAACGAAGCACTTCAGCAATTTTACAGTGTCGCTAATTTTTTGAGATAACAACTCTACATTCACGGTCTCGCGTGATGAATCGTCTTCATATACAGTGGACTTCGGATCATCGCTGAGATCTTCGATGATTTTGTCGGACAACTCGATGTAACTCTCATACTGTTTCTTAACTTCATTCAGCAATGCCTTCAAATTCGCAATTTCTTCACTACACTTCACGTACTTCTGCGATGTCTCTTTACCTAACAAGCTCAAAGCTTCTTCGTTTTTATTGCTAGCATTGTCAAGCTTTAGCTGTAGCTGCTTCAAAAGTCGTTTGTACTTCGATTGGGGAATAAGTCTAGTTACAGGCATTTACGGAATTTTCTATTCGTGTCAGGTTTTAGTCTTTGAGCGCTTTATAGCTTTAGAATGTCTTAGGAACTATATTTCATGAGCTTAGTTGACTAGATTACGGATCATTTAGACGTTCTGCTACCATTTTTTATGTGCCGACAAGTAAAAGCGTCATTTGTTGTCAAGGATTCTAGAAATTATATTGAATTCGAAACATTTACAGATCATCACAATTTATATTTTTTGATGAATACAAACAAAGCATTACTCTATAATCGCAGCACAGAGACTGCAGTGTTGCGACAGTTAGTATCATAGTTGGATAGCCGTCAGGCCAATCTGAACAACGTGTACCTGTAAAGGCACGAAAATTCGCCTTGTACTTTAATTATCATAAATCGGATTCGAAGACCATATATTTTCTGATTAAAGCAATATTTCAATGTTTATAAAACAAAAACAAGGTATTGACTAATTGTCGGAAAGTGTTAGATTTTTCACTCAGTCAGAGTTGTAGTTTAAAGACAATATTACGTTTGCCGCTTCCTTCATTAAACGCATTCTTTTTTTATAGAATATGTTTCCATACGTCGAGAACTAGCGTTCACTACTCGCCGATGTAGCCTGAACTATGAGGTACCTTTTGGCGAGTTTATGCAGTTTTAGAAAAGAACATCCATTTGTCCTCCACCAATCCAGCGGGTCAACTTAGAGATTCGAAGCAATTAACTCGTAATTGTGCATTTCTTGAGCGCCCTTTTGTTTGACGTTTTGGATGTGAAGATCATGGATATGAAAAACATACTTAGTTTGCAATAGATCAGTGTTAGGATGATTGGTTGAATTTTCATAAAAGATAAATATGTCTATTTAACAGCGGTTAAGCGGTTAACGTAAATTAACCGGTTACCCAGTTAACCGCTGAAATCCCTGCTGGAAGTTGTTTACTTTGGGGAATTATATGTAGACGTGCCATAACGCCACAGTTTCAGATAATTATTCCGAGAGAACTAGAGTTGCAGAATCTATAGCAATGATCTGAAACATCTGGAAATCCTAATTGTTTCAAGTTTCAAAATTCATGAGTGATAAAAGTATGAATTAGCTAGTTGACTCATCTTTAACGGTGATTTACATGAAAGCTAAACTGTAATTGCAATTTGTACAATCCTTCAACTTTATCATTCACGGATGTTAAAATATTTTCAGTCCAGATAATTATTCATTTCAATTCACGAATGAATGTTATTATCTTTCAAATAAAGTAAATTTCATGTTTCTGAGCTTATCTATTCGCACTTCTAATGACTTCAATCGGTATTTCGCTTGTAATTATACAAAAACAAATACTTATTTTAAAAATGTAAAAGACAGCATTCTCTTCCCTTTATTTAGGTGAAATAACAAGTGTGATAAGAGAAAACATAGAAGATTTCATTCATGCCATCAACTGCGCATGATTTGCGTGCGATTGGATTAAATATGTTTTTCTTTGATCCTTTTTGACAAGAAGAGGAACTGACTGGAATTTGGCAGAGCCGAATTGGCTGCCGAGCTATAAAGGCATTTTGAAAAATTAACATAAAACACATCGCCGTCCGTCAAGAATCCACAACCTCTGCATGTTTCAGTATTTTGCTTCTTCTAAAGATCTAGCAGTCTTCACATGCTTGCATAGACGAGCGACTGAACTTACCATCAACAAACAGCTGCTGTCCATTCTACAGAGCTGATCATAAAAAGTGACAACCTCAATTTCGCTGAAATTCAATCCATTCTCATGTCTTCCCATCATGTCGCACATCAACGTGCCATGCATCTTTCGAGAGCTTGTATTCTCAGCTGTAAAATGAGGTATGATAGACTTGTATTCGTTGCTGCATTTGCTGATCAGTGCTCAAAATATGAAAATCGTATGTTTTCAATAAGAAAGCATGTGAGTATGATAATGAATCAGACACAGGGAGAATGAGCATTTTCTGAGCTCACTTTTGATATACTGGTCATCAAAATCGGTGAACTAATAAAAACTTTTTGATATCGCATCGTGAAGGGAAATCATAAATTGGCTGAAAATGTTGTATTCTCACTTTTTCATCAAAAATGCTCATGTTTGGTATCCTCAGAAGCCTTGCGATGTATGGATTGCGAATGTATAAGTCTTATTCAAATAAGTTCAATAGCTCCTTTTCAGACTTCTTCAACATTTTTCTCCTTGCCGCTTAAGTACACAAATACCATGTAGGGTGAATGAAAGTCCAAAACAAAACAATTAGCGAAAGCATGTCTTTGTTCTCTCATGGCAGTTGCCAATTGTTTACCTTCATTGTTTGTGGACTTTTGCAGAAATGAGGAAATGTTGAAGAAGTCTGAAAGAGAACTTTTGAACTTATTTGAATAAAACTTACATCTTCGCACTCCTTACGTCGCACGGATTCTGAAGATACCAAACATGAACATTTTTAATGAATAAGTGAGAATATATTATTTTCATTTTAAAGATCATGTTTTGTGATAACTTGACGATATCACTGACTTTTTCCAAATTCACCAATCAGAAAATGCCGGTTCTCCCCGTGCCTGATTCATTATCATACTTACATGTTTTATTGAAAAATTGAAATTATTCAATTGAAGTGATTTCTTATTTTGCGCAATGCTCAGCAAATACAGTAATTGAAGCAAATCTATCATATCTTATTTTAAAGCTGAGAATGTAAGCTCTCGAAAGATGTATTGCACGTTGATGTGCGACATGATTAGAAGGCATGAGAATCGATTGAATTTCAGCGAAATTGAGGTTGTCCTTTTTTTATGATCAGCTCTGTAGAATGGACAACAACTGTTTGTTGATGGCAAGTCTATTTGCTCGGCTAGGCGCCGATCTCTGTCAATATTTATAGATCTTAGGTAGGTCATAAGAAAAATGAAATTCGTGAAATAGACAGCATAGCTGCAAATTCTTGCCGTTAGGTGATATATTTTAAGTTATTTTGTCAAAATGACGTTGCATTGAAATGATAGCATCTTGAATCTTACAAAAGTCACTGACAAGGAAGTGGTACCAGACATCGTCAACCACTGGAAGTATTCACATGCCACCTACTCATAATAGCTATCGGTGAGAATGGTGGAAAATAAGAGGACAACAACGGGTGAAAAGTTGTGTAAAATCTAGGGTAGGTTCCCAAGACCCAAGATGAAATACTCACGATCGAAAAATCAGAACCCAAGATTGTGAGATCATTACTACATTTTATCCTTTTTGGCAACCGTTTTCCCAAAATATAAAGTGATCAACAGATATGTTAATATATGTTTTTAGTCGTGTATTTTTTAATTGAATATCGTATTTTTGGGAGAATTCATTCTATGCATGTTTTAAGTCCTTTATAGGCTAACTTATATGCGCTATATAAGCATCGCTAAAAACTCGGAGGGTATATCTATAGGTATGATAGTCAAGCTGCTTCTGATAAATGTACTTAAGTTTCTGTAAACTATATTTATTCACTTCCCTTCATATTTAGCATTGGCTCAATTATTTTGTAATTGTATATGGTTTTTGATTGATTTGATTTGTATCTTTGAAATTGGCATGGGCGTAAATAACGGTACATACATACATTGTATATGCTTTGCGCAAAGTACAAAGGTATCACAGCATCCTCATAATAAGCTTCCTTGTCGCTGCTAGCTTTCAAGCGAATGATATCGATAACCTTTGTTGGTTGCTTGCTGTTGATGACGTGATATGAAACGTAGCTACCGCAGATATCCAAATAACTACATAAGTGCTGAAAGTTGATGACCCAGAGGAGTCAACTTAGCAATGATGTCACATCTATTACACGAATATATGAAGCAGAACAGACTTCTATTGCAATATTGCATTCATCATACTAAATTGTGATTCAACTTCGACGTGAATTTCTCAGTATAACATCAAAGCTTATTAAATAAAATTAGAAAATCGGTTTCGTTGTACTACCCAAGATCATTACTCAATATTTTGGATACCTAACCAAGATTACCCATGACCAGCGGTGGCGGAACGATGAAAAAGTTGGGAAGGCTGTATTCAAGTCACCTTCATCCAATTTCTAGTCGCTCTCCCTTCCCCTTCTCCATCTCTCTTTCAAATCTGTTATAACAATAGGCTAAATACCGAAAAAATATTCAAAATCAATATTTATGTCATTACGTGAAGTCTGATTTTGGTGGAGGAAATTAATTTTTGATTTAAGGAAGTAAAGCAATGTTTTACGTATTCGAGCTATTATTCATGTTCAGTCTGCAAGGCTGCTATCTAGGTACAACATTCATATTAACTAATTAGAATAGCATTGATTCAGAATTTATTGATAAACCCGATACTAAAAATAAATAAACCGATTATTTGTCATGATAATTCAAATAAATCAAAGGTGTATAGAATTTTCAATGAACCATTACTGTTGTTATCATTTTCATATAATGTTGCAAATTTTCATGTGTGTTGGCTATAGTAATTAATAGTATGTATATCATTAACAGCTATGGGAAGGCCCTTTGATTTATGAAATATTCATACGGTTAAGGTATTATGAAAAAATCATATCGATTTCAAATACAAGAATTTTTTCCATCAACGTTTACCAAAGTACGCAACTCTGGTAGCTTCGGTTTTGACAGACATGAATTGCTTCGCAATTTTTTCTGTTGAGAAATTATCTGTAATGTCATGGCAACGTTTCAAAAGAAGGCCATTATTCAGCCTCTTTTGAGTTATACTTGATCTCGTGAATGTTTTAATATGCCTCAACAAGGAGAAGGATCTTTCTGGCGTGCAAGTGGCAACTGGAATGGTCAAATATATTGTTACCACCTTCCTTATTTCCGAAAATATCCGCCTGGCCCCACGTACTGTTTTTAAGATTTCAACAACGGTTTGCATGCTAGTGACTTTTTTCAAATGTTCTTTCTTCACTTCATCGCACGTTTCCTTCGCAGTATGAAACATTTTAATCTCCGTAGGAAGCATGTTACAGTTGATATCTCTTTCTCGTCGACGCATCCGTTGGCAGAGGAAATAATAGCTTTCTCAATTGCTACCAATATTTCAGGGTTCTTTTCATCGAACCTTTGAGCGACAACATTCATGCACAAGCAGCAGGATATGCTCGTTTGACAGAAGAGATCAGACGAGAGCGAACTTCACGCGCTTTTAAATCTACCTAAAAGGTGATATGAACAAAAACTAGTTCCGATCATGACTTCAAGTTTGGCATCAGCATAACCGTAAGTACTGATGAACCTACCAGGGTAACCATTCATCTTCAAAGTCTCAGTTAACGCGAAGTGAAATAGACAGTTTATGTCAATCTCTGGGATGTAGAAGGCTTATCCAACAGCGACCTCTGCCTCCGCCTATAAGCAGAAAGGCTGTGTCCGTACCCACAGCCCTGCTCAATTTACATGCATCATGAATAACTCAAAATTTAAGTGAAAATATTTAAACGATTAAATTGCAACATGTTCAACGACAGAAGCCACCATCGTCATTTCAGTACATGGTTTAATGACTTTGTAACTTATCGGCAAACTTCTTAAAAAACTACGTCTGTTCTATCTCTTCCGCATAATGTTCTTCAAACAAAGTAATTATCTTTTCAAAACAAAATGTAGAGTTAGATTTGATTTTCAGGATACTCATAGAAACTGTGTAATCATAATGAAAGCTTTGGACGATAAGTGACGAGAAATGAAAGTTCACAAAAGTTGACAAAGTTCATCAAAGGAATCGGTTAGAAGAAATCAAGACAATTTTGTGCCAAAAGATAGCATTCAAGCTTGAGTATGAAACTAAAAAGATAAATCTGTTTCCGCAATATGTCCGTCCGTAGTCGATGATAAAGCACCTTTTCTCTGCATTATAATAAGGATTCTATAAATGAATTCACCTTTAATCTACGACATATTAAAATCATCAACTACAAATTTCATTAATTGCAAATTATAAATATTGAAGTATCAAATATCTATTTATAGCGTCATTATTGTAAAAAAAGAAATGTGAAAATTCAATTCTAGCTTGCGCTAGCAGCAGACATTGACTGATACTACGACAGACTTTTGTTGTTAATCTATTGCGTGGCGTATTGTGCTAGCTTGATGTCGCGCTACAAAATAGATGCTGGAAGAGCATTTTGTCAATGGTAATAGGAAAATATGCTGTTGATATCCCTTGGAGATGACTTCTGCTTTC
Organism: Prostheceraeus crozeri; assembly: GCA_907163375.1. Lineage (NCBI taxonomy): Eukaryota > Metazoa > Platyhelminthes > Polycladida > Euryleptidae > Prostheceraeus > Prostheceraeus crozeri. Next base: position 14,423 of record CAJQUW010010177.1, read on the forward strand.
TCTTCATATCATCGGCATGGCCTAGTGAAAAGGTGCCAGATCACCTCCACCGCGGATTTCGCTTCGATTCTAGGTCAGACGAGTACTATCGGGAAATCACGTGTGTTGGTGCCTTTTATTGACGTAACTCTTTCCGTGTCGTTGGCGGACCGTACGATATCTTTAAGATTATGTCATAGGCTGCCTCACAAAAGTTTTGATAGTTCAACGTTGTAGAATATATCCGCCCGATGCGCAAGTCATTGTCATAACCTGTACAATGTACTAAATACATTTCAGACAAGTTCTGCACGAGACACGTCTCTGTTTGAGATCAAACCAACCCACTGCTGGAGGAGAAGCGTTAGATGATGCCCACTCTTGTGTATCGTGAATAATACTCATGATATTCGCTTACATTCGCTTGTTGGGTAATTATTGTGACTTGCACTTAGTATATCATTTGCCTTTCGTCTTGGCACGTCGGTGCACTGCACAGAAAGCTTCGCAACTTCCATTGGAGGCCTTCAACGAATCCGCTGAATCTGATTTCGAACAATTCTTCAGCGATGATGAATTTTTAATAATGCTTCTGAATAAATGACGATTCCGACCCTATCATGAATGAAACTAGTGATGGCTTCGAAGATGATGAAAGCATACTAGTCATCAGAGCTCGTGTTATTGCCTCCGATAGGATTTAGACAGGCGAACTAGAATTCCAGATAAAAGATGCTATGTCCTATATAGATGCGCTATCTATACAGGCCTAAATGATGAGACAAATGCCCAAAGATTTTATTCCTCTGGACCTAAAACTCCCACAGTGGCTGAATGCAGGTTCCATTCCATAGGCCAAAGAGGTAGCCAGACACGTGACTACCGTGTTTGCAGTAATCGTTAACCTGTACAAAGACGATAATCGAAATGATGTATTATAGTGAAACGTGCACCGAAAAAACCACACTCCATCCAAGACAATGCTTTGCGAACTATCAGACGAAATATTTTTTCCGTTGGATGTTTGATGCTCAATTTGTTCATATTGTCTTTCGGTGCTTCCCATGTTCAATCTAAATATTAGTTGTCATAAATTCGTATTTCTTTAGGATAAAGATGCATGTGAAAAATAAAACATCATAGACGAGTAGATTTCGGAAAGAAAATTAAATATGGAAAATGTTAGTAGTTGTTATAGTCCTCAGATATTCAATTATATTGCGAACGACCTTCGTTGTCACTCAAGTCTAGCTTCTTTGGCATGCAATTTATGCCTTCAGGTCATTTCTATCATATTCATGTACTTTTGTTTATGAAGCTAGATACTTCTAGATCTGGCTGGCCAGCCTCTTACTATCGGCAAACACAAAATGTTGGCCAATTCGGGCCACTTTTAATTACATACTCTCATGGTTCAGTGATCAAGAGCATGATGAATGCACATGTAGCTATAAGATAGGAAATAACATGAAGACATTCTACGCCAAAAATTGTGATTCTATACTTAAGTAACTCTCACTTACATGTAATTAGAGAAACCATTGGAAATCTCATTTTTATTGAAAGTTTCAATCTGCTTCCGATTTACATGTGTTGTACTATCAGTCTGTTTGAAAAGGAGAGGAAACGCGGAGAGATCGACAGACCCACAGATTGATTTGTTATAGGCAGAGATGGTGCATCTTTCTGTGAAAATCTCATTTTCAGCCTCGTTCCCTGTAGAACCTCATACTGGCTGCTAGATTATACGTAAACAAAAAACAGAACAATCTGCTATAAAGAACGACTAGATTATCTAAATGGTAAAATTATATTTACAACGCACATTTGTGTTTGATAAAATTATATCAAGAGTATAAGCCTGCATTTGTATAGGACATGTGCTTTATAAGCTATCATTTCAAAGATGGGTGTGAAAGTTTTTACATAATGAATATAGGCAGCAAGTTCACAAGTTTGAACAAGTTTGTAGAAACGAGGGCGGCGTTTTTGTTCACAGGCAGATAAATTTAGCTTGGGGGTAGCTGCGGATCTTTTTAAGAAAAAAACACATCTATAGCCTTGCTTTAACGCAATTGCTGAATATGCCAGCAAATGTGTTTCCTTTGAAAGGGCAGCAATATAGAAATCATATCTTTAAATTCATTCTAAAATATAATGAAGTAAATTTTATATTTACCATCAGTTGAACTAGTTTAAGTTTCTTAACGCACCACAAAATATCAGTAAACGGATGAAAAGAAAAGGAATTTTGTAAAGAAAAACAATTGATTAATAATTGATCGTTACTTAGCAAAGTCAATAAAATGAAGACAATGCTAGCAATCGTCATGCTATTATAAAAACTGATTTGCGGTTGTAAATTTCGACATGGGGAATATGTGTGGCGGTCATGAATCGTGCTGAGTACACGAGAAAACTCGAGGAGCTTCTTTAAGATGAAGACAAGTTTCGGTTTGTCCATAGTGCTTCGGTGGTTCCTGGTCAACAGTCTTTTGTCAAAACGGAACACTCAATTCGACATTGTATTAGAAGGTACATTCGACTTTTGGTAGAAAAAGAGATTTACAACAACACTATGCCTAATATAGATACAAATCAATAAATTCAATGTACAATGGACTGAACATGAATGGAACAATACAGCTGGTGAAACCATAAACTACTAGTAGCAGCCTAAAAGTGCAGAAACACCAGCAGGAAGAGAGTTTAGACACATTAACTTGCTGATGGCCTAACGCTAATCACATTAGCACCCAAACACAACTGAACTTCAATTTTAAAAAAGACGACAATTATAGAACGACCCATCGAATTTCACTTGTTTGTTGAGTTTAGGACTCAATTTTTTAATGTAAAAAGCTTCTTTGATATTTAGGGCAGATCCATCACTATCTGATGCCAGGATTTTGAAATTTTCAGGGTTACATCTGCAACTACAATTCAGTCGGTGATCAAAGATTGCCGAGATTTTGGACTTATGCTCCTTAACTCTAATGTTTAGGTGTCTGAGAGTTTTACCAATGTAGGTAAGCGAGGGTCAACCTCACATGTGAAACAATATACAACACCTGATTTCAACATTAAAGGAGTTCTGTCCTTGTTCGAAAAGTAGCTTTTCAACTTTGTGCAAGTGAACACCCACCTAACTTTGCTGTTAGGATCAATCCGATTAAAGATGCTCTGAAGTCTCTTCTTAAAGAACAGAGACTGCTGTCCAAAAAAGGAATTTTAACAACATGGCTGTATGATTGATCAGACTTGAGAGAAGGGTTAGAAAATTTTTTATCTAAGATTTTTTTGGTGGTATCCAAGATAAATGAAGACGGGTAGCCATTGGCTTTGAAAATGTGACTCAGTTTATCAATTTCATTGTGGAAATTAAGCCAGGAATTACAAACTACATAAGCTCGGTTGATCAAGGTTAGTAACAGGCCTCGTTTCCATTGTAAGGGGCAGCAGGCAGCGTAATTCAACACCAGATTCGTGTACGTGGGTTTACGGTAGACAGTGGTGTTCACAACATTGCTTTCGATGTCTAAGTTTATATCCAAAAATGGAATGGACTTCATACCTATTTCTACAGTGAATTTGAGATTATCATGCCACGAGTTGATATAATCCAAGAAAGTCGAATGATCATCATCCTCAAACATCACGAGAATGTCGTCCACGTACCTAGCATAAAACTTTACGTTCCGACAACTCTGCTTCAAGTATTTTCTCTCAAGTGAACCCACGAAGAGGTTACTTAAGGTTGGGGCTAACGGACTGCCCATCGCCAGACCATCACGCTGAACATACAAAGTATCATTGAAGCTGAAAATGCCACTAGTAGCAAATTTGAGAAGATTCCTAAACACATCTTGACTAAACGGCGGTTTAAGACCATCACCATTGTAGACCTTCTCACAAGCGATGTTGATCGTTTCATCCAGAGGGACATTCGTGAACAAGCTCTCAATATCAAAGCTAACTAACTTGGAGTCAGGCGAGAATTTATATTTCGAGATAGCATCAATCAACTGACTATTACTTTGAACTGAAAACTCAGTATCAATAATAGGTGTGATGAACTGATTAAGATATTTCGCTAAGTTATACTCAGAGGTACCGTGACTGGCGACAATAGGTCGCAGAGGAGTACCCTGTTTATGTACTTTAGCAGTGCCGTAAAGTTTGCCACAATTGGAGCCTATTGGATTGATAAAATCGAACGTTTTACAGTCCACATGCGGTTTGACATGTTTGTTCAAGTAAAACTTCAACTTATTCTGCTGCTTAACAATGGGATGATGTAGCAACATCTCATCATCTAGAAATGTCACTTTGGCAAATTTGTCCGAGTCAATGATAGCATTGAGCTTGGTGTAATAATCATCGGTATTTAACACTGCGATACCATTACCTTTGTCAAGCGGCACGAGTTTTATGCTGTCATTGTTACGTAAGTTTTTTATCAGATCCAACTTGTGTTTCGCATCAGGGGCCTTAGTAAAATTCACCAACCTTTTTTGGTAGGTGTGCAAAGCGGTTTTTATGTCGTTCACCTGATTGACATTTATGCTATTTCTACGGAAATAGACCAGTTTCTCGAGTTGGCAGTGTAGGTTAAGTGACTCATTCCGTCCCGGCACTGTGGGATGCTTCAGACTTCTTCCTAAACTCTCTTCCTGCTGGTATTTCTGCACTTTTAGGCTGCTACTAGTAGTTTATGGTTTCACCAGCTGTATTGTTCCATTCATGTTCAGTCCATTGTACATTGAATTTATTGATTTGTATCTATATTACGTAAGACATTCACCTTTTAACCTAATTATATCTTTTTCTCCAGGTGAATTGATGTGTACATATTGTTAACACCTGATGACGGCGGACAAGAAACGCCGAAACGCGTCGTACTAATAGAAGCAAAGTACATCCACTCAGTGTTCTAATGGACTCCATGTAATGACATTATTTTACTCCACCTCTTCTGCATTCGTGCTGTTTTAATTTCCATTTTTCAAATTGACGAATGATGTTTGCTCAGTAACCTAAGTGAGCTAGTGAACATGATATTGTTTGTGGTAACGTGGCTGTTACCCATTGCCAATCGGCTGGTCTTTTTCACAGGTGAACCGGAAATACGATCTGTCTTTCAAAACCCTAAGATTCTTTGAAAAATGCAATTCCAAAATTTTGAAAACGACTTGTGATATTTCCTTTCTTGAACAATGTCTGAAGCATAGTTGTATTCCAAAATTCTTAAAGTTGAAAGATTCCAACAACCTTCTATCTCCACACACAGTGGGGGAGCGGCAAGTTCGGAAAATTGCGCTTATTATTAAGCAACACAGGTCTAAGTTGAAACAATTGAGGAAAAAAAGATCTAAAGTGAGGAAGGATATCTGTTGATATCTTAATGTGGTCGATAAGTTGTTGTTCTCCAAGTTCTTTGTTAGGGAAAACCTCAAAAACTCTAAGCGAATCAATGAGATTCACAAAATTAAGTTCCAGAAATTATGGTTGCAAAGTAAGTTAGCCACTCCTGTAGACCCGGTCAAGAACTTAAGTGACTTGCAGTTGTCTGATGATCAGCTTGAGTTACTTGGTACTGGACTGAAGCATCCCACAGTGCCGGGACGGAATGAGTCACTTAACCTACAATGCCAACTCGAGAAACTGGTCTATTTCCGTAGAAATAGCATAAATGTCAATCAGGTGAACGACATAAAAACCGCTTTGCACACCTACCAAAAAAGGTTGGTGAATTTTACTAAGGCCCCTGATGCGAAACACAAGTTGGATCTGATAAAAAACTTACGTAACAATGACAGCATAAAACTCGTGCCGCTTGACAAAGGTAATGGTATCGCAGTGTTAAATACCGATGATTATTACACCAAGCTCAATGCTATCATTGACTCGGACAAATTTGCCAAAGTGACATTTCTAGATGATGAGATGTTGCTACATCATCCCATTGTTAAGCAGCAGAATAAGTTGAAGTTTTACTTGAACAAACATGTCAAACCGCATGTGGACTGTAAAACGTTCGATTTTATCAATCCAATAGGCTCCAATTGTGGCAAACTTTACGGCACTGCTAAAGTACATAAACAGGGTACTCCTCTGCGACCTATTGTCGCCAGTCACGGTACCTCTGAGTATAACTTAGCGAAATATCTTAATCAGTTCATCACACCTATTATTGATACTGAGTTTTCAGTTCAAAGTAATAGTCAGTTGATTGATGCTATCTCGAAATATAAATTCTCGCCTGACTCCAAGTTAGTTAGCTTTGATATTGAGAGCTTGTTCACGAATGTCCCTCTGGATGAAACGATCAACATCGCTTGTGAGAAGGTCTACAATGGTGATGGTCTTAAACCGCCGTTTAGTCAAGATGTGTTTAGGAATCTTCTCAAATTTGCTACTAGTGGCATTTTCAGCTTCAATGATACTTTGTATGTTCAGCGTGATGGTCTGGCGATGGGCAGTCCGTTAGCCCCAACCTTAAGTAACCTCTTCGTGGGTTCACTTGAGAGAAAATACTTGAAGCAGAGTTGTCGGAACGTAAAGTTTTATGCTAGGTACGTGGACGACATTCTCGTGATGTTTGAGGATGATGATCATTCGACTTTCTTGGATTATATCAACTCGTGGCATGATAATCTCAAATTCACTGTAGAAATAGGTATGAAGTCCATTCCATTTTTGGATATAAACTTAGACATCGAAAGCAATGTTGTGAACACCACTGTCTACCGTAAACCCACGTACACGAATCTGGTGTTGAATTACGCTGCCTGCTGCCCCTTACAATGGAAACGAGGCCTGTTACTAACCTTGATCAACCGAGCTTATGTAGTTTGTAATTCCTGGCTTAATTTCCACAATGAAATTGATAAACTGAGTCACATTTTCAAAGCCAATGGCTACCCGTCTTCATTTATCTTGGATACCACCAAAAAAAACTTAGACAAAAAATTTTCTAACCCTTCTCTCAAGTCTGATCAATCATACAGCCATGTTGTTAAAATTCCTTTTTTGGACAGCAGTCTCTGTTCTTTAAGAAGAGACTTCAGAGCATCTTTAATCGGATTGATCCTAACAGCAAAGTTAGGTGGGTGTTCACTTGCACAAAGTTGAAAAGCTACTTTTCGAACAAGGACAGAACTCCTTTAATGTTGAAATCAGGTGTTGTATATTGTTTCACATGTGAGGTTGACCCTCGCTTACCTACATTGGTAAAACTCTCAGACACCTAAACATTAGAGTTAAGGAGCATAAGTCCAAAATCTCGGCAATCTTTGATCACCGACTGAATTGTAGTTGCAGATGTAACCCTGAAAATTTCAAAATCCTGGCATCAGATAGTGATGGATCTGCCCTAAATATCAAAGAAGCTTTTTACATTAAAAAATTGAGTCCTAAACTCAACAAACAAGTGAAATTCGATGGGTCGTTCTATAATTGTCGTCTTTTTTAAAATTGAAGTTCAGTTGTGTTTGGGTGCTAATGTGATTAGCGTTAGGCCATCAGCAAGTTAATGTGTCTAAACTCTCTTCCTGCTGGTGTTTCTGCACTTTTAGGCTGCTACTAGTAGTTTATGGTTTCACCAGCTGTATTGTTCCATTCATGTTCAGTCCATTGTACATTGAATTTATTGATTTGTATCTAAATTACGTAAGACATTCACCTTTTAACCTAACCATGCCTAATGCCTTTGACACTTGCAAAATGTACGAGTTGATAAAGATTCATAAGGATAATCATCCCAACTATGAGAAACGCTGCTCAGGATGAATAAGCCAAATACCATATGATGAGATCATAAAACCTTGTATCCCAAGCACTTTTATGGTTGGATCTAATGAGGATTTGTTGAACAGAATCGATCATTTCAAATCCAACGTGAAGCAATGTTCTCTTTGTTTGGTTACTTTTTATGTTTGCAACTTGTTTACCAATATGCCGCGCCTCTTTCTGTAGCTATCAGGCTTGCCGTGGGAATTGATTTTGAATTCCCATTCCCACGGGATTTTTGATGGAAATCCCATGGGAATTCCCATTCCCACGGGATTTTTCAGTATTTCCCATTAGAATTCCCATGGCTCATTACTCTTCCTATATACGGTTTATGGTTCTCTTCTTTCGGACTACAAGTCGATAAACGGATTTTCGTAATTGAACTGATGAGATTAAGCGCTTTTAGTTGACCTATCTTTTGGATGAAAAAGTATTGGCATTCCAAAAATTGCAAATTTTTACTAATTATCAAAAATATCTATCATTTTGTTTCAGGGATTAGTTAATCAATAAAGACGACTTCATCGAAATAGTCTTCGATTACATATAGGCCTATACATACACATATTCGCATTTCTATTCACTCTGATTCACTTCATGCGGTGCCGTACTTGTGATGAACATGGCAAACTTCTAGCTCATCGCAATATCATATTTAAGTTTACAATACAAGTACAGTGCCTGTATACAAGCAATGAAGTCAATACTTCGCCTACGCATATTTCTATGACTTATCAACAGAAAACAACTACTGATTTATGAATATGTGATAATACGCTCGCTCGCATCTATTTAGGTACGGTGTAATTCCAATTCTATCTAACTTTGATGATAAAGCCACAAATGCAAAAAGACAAATTTATATTCGAGAAACAAACGTTCATTGAAAATTTGTCCAAGGATTGACAAACGTTGCTGCTAAAAAGGCATCAAACATTAATAAATATCAATGGATTGATGAAAGATACATATTATAAAACTCTCCAATGTAGGCCCTATTATGTGTAAAGGCCTACGAATGACAGTACTACAATCTAAGAATAACAGATCTTCAATAAATTATCAATAGACCAACAACCGTTACTTTGAGACCCGCGTGATGCCGAATGAAGACCATCGATGGATTAACAAGCGTCACTTTGAAAACCATCAAGGCAAAAGCAAATACTCAAGAAAATATCAATGGATTAACAAACAAAATGCGGGTATAAAGACAATCATGAGAATAGCAGATACTGAAGTAAAATATCAATGGATTAACAAACGCAAAACGCTACCATGCGGCAATGAAGGCTATCAAGAGAATAGCTGATGCTCTAAATAATATCAAAGGATTAACAAACGTTTCTACGGGTATGAAAATCTAGAGAATAGCCGATGCACTAGAAAAATGTCAATGGATTAACAAACGTTGTTATGAAATATATCAAATGAATACCAAATGTTCATGCAAACCTAGGAACTGAATTATAATACAGTCTCATACTTACAAGCATATTTTGTGTAAATCATAGCGCTGAGCTTGTCAGGCTTGAGCCTTTTTCGAAGCTTTGATAAGAGAATCCCCGCCTCGCTGAATAGTCTTTCTACAGAAGCCGATGACACTGGGGTGGAAAAAAGAATTTTTGCACACTTTGACAAAAGTCTCATTTGTGGTCCTTTATCTTTCCAAAAATCCTTGGTCGGATGTCTGGAGGCCACAGGAATGGTCTCAAAAAGCAACATTTTTGTTTCAAGTTGTTCATGAAGCGAAGTCTTCATGCGCTTTGGGCGTGGAGCAAACAATGTCTCAAACGGATCGCTGGATGTCGAGGGCTCACGTTCCTGGTTATCACTGACTTTGTCCGTGGGGATATCAGATATATGCATTGAATCAAGCAGCTGATTCAAATAGTTCACAACACTACATTTGAATCCTTGCATCTCCTGCTCCCATTCATTCATGAACACCTGCAATTCTCGGGTCTTTTTGCTGGAATATCTAAGAGTTTTCGCCATATCCAAAGCCGTGTTGCAGACATCAATGCCTGACAAATAACAAGCCGCTTTTGCAAATGATGAACCACTTCTTCACGGCAGGCACTTCTTCACTAATCTGCATTTGGAACAAGTGAATATCCAAAGTAAGATAGTTCAGGTAAGATAGATGAGAAGTTGGCTCATCAAACTCAACTCTGTCAAAGAAGCACTTGACGGCTTCCATAGTATCCAACAGAGATTTCAGTGAAGGTAAAGGTGGCAAAATGTCAGATACATGACAGTCTTCTTCTGACAGAAATACAGTGTAGTTGTCTACCGCAGATCGAAGTCGAGAATGTTGAAAGCGCCATGGGCGAGTCGCTTTTATCAGGAATAGCACGCTTCAGTCGCTTCGCATTTTGGTCGCGTACATTATAGAAAGATTCCACAGAAGTCAGATTAGACAGCATGCCACTTAGTAATTCTGGTGGAGACTTCTCGAAAACGTCTTTGACACAAGTCGACAAGGCATGTTCGGTACAACCAATTCTACCACCCAAGTTCAACGTCGTTGGATAACGGCCGTCGAACGCTGCGACCATTTTCGGTTCGTTGTCACTAACTATAAAGATGGGATGAGAGAGCTCACCCTGTTTTTCATCATCCGGTGACTTAATGCATTCTTCGAGAATTTTGAAAGTGAACGAAGCGTCGTGTGGTACATCATCCAAATCACAAATCTTAAGTGGATAACTGAACCAACGCCAATCTTTATCGAGTCCACAAGCAACAATAGCAAAATAAGAAAGTCGATGTTCATGTCTTCCAGACCAAAAATCAATCATGCATGATACACCAGCATCCGGATCGTTGAGACTGTTTCTAAAATGATGTTGCAACTTCGCATGGGATTGCTCTCCCTCAGTCATTAACCCCGATGAAATGTAAGTTCGTCCGATGGAATAGTCATTGATCTTGTTGTTTCTGTGCGTTACCGAAGAAGCGAAGTTTGCGCAAGAAGATTCAATTTGAGCCATGGCGTTGATGGACACAGTCGGATGGGCACAAACAAGCTTCACTACATGCTGCTGCCATTGTTCTTTTGCTTCTTTCGGAAGAGGAGGCTTGCTTGTTGATGGAGCACACTGAAAACTTCGGTGAATGGTGAGTTGATTGGACGTCGGCCTCAGAGTGGGAACTGAAGTTGCAGACGATTATAATTACATCATATAGCTCGGTTCCCCTTCGGTCTGCAGCCTAATGAATCATCGCCAAGCGTCAATCAGGGGAAAAGAATGTTTTGCGAGCTCACATTCCCTCACTTGAATTGTCAAAAGTTGCGTAAGTGAAATTGATCATGCAGCGCACGGAGCGAGAGAATCGCCGGTCACTGACATGGATACTGATTCTCCTCCCGGCGGTTGACGGTGCGAATTGACAGACAGCCTCAACAGATAATTACATAATCCAGGTTCTTCTCTCTCTCTCTCTCTCTCATTCAAGACCGATATTAGTCTTCTTATAAGATTGATAAGCCAAGAAAAGAATTGTTATGATGATGGCTACCGACCCGTGTTTCGTCACCCTGACAGAATCATGCTTTTTTCAGACAAGGACAGCCTGCTTACTGTAGACACACCTGTACAATGTACATGTATAAATGTTGTATTTTCACTTCAATCTGTGCGTCATTCATGAGCGGCTTCGCCTAGTCATCCAGTAAGATGAGTGCAACTACAGCCTGCATTCTCGCTTTCTCACAACCTTTGCAAACCAAAAAAGAGTTGATTCTTTCAAATAAGACTTAAAATCATTTTATTTTGGTGATCAAAATTTTCATTTAATTCCCATGGGATTCCCATGACCTGAAGCAAGATTCCCATCTCATGGGAATTCCCATTCCCACGGTAAGCCTGGTAGCTATAGATCTAGCTGCTGACTATGTGTGCAATAATGAAAATCATCCCCAGGATAATCGCAAACATTTCAAACAGTTGCTTGAATTTGTCACTGGTTCATTTTTTTATATTCATTTTTAATAACAGCATGCATCAGCAAATTGATGGCGTTTAGATGGGTTCCCCTTGGGGTACCACCTTATGAAAATGACTTCGTAAATAATAATAGTGAAAATCTCTGTAACTTCAGAGGAAATTCTGCCTGAATGTTTTGAAGTTACAGAGATTTTCACAGAGATAGAAATATCCGGGCAGTGTTGGGACCTGGAGCACACTAGAAGCTTAGTTTTGGTCCCAACACTGCCCGGATATTTCTATCCTAGGTGTTCAAAGTGTTCACTCGCTGTCTCCTTAGTGTAACTTTAACTGGTAAACTTTCGTGGGACCTTCACTTTTCAGACATTCTCCGTAAACGTAATCAGCGACTGCATGCTCTCAGAATTTTAAGATCTGTGTCCAACTCTAACCAATTGTCTTCGGTGTATATTTGCCTAATTCAAAGTCTACTGTGCTATGCGTCGCCAATATTTTTATCTTTACCTCCTTTTTCCGACATCCTCCAAAAGTCTGCAATTAAACTTTTCCACAAAGCCAAAGACTCAATTACCCATCCTCTGCATTCCATGATCCCACCGCAGTTTAAACGTTCCGGCCAATATTACATTGAACTAGCAACAACAGTTAGGCAACAATCAACGTTTCCCATCAATGCAGCAAAAGTCCTGAATTCTCGTAACTTGAATTTTTGAATTTTGATGTTCCTTAGTTATATTGTGATGTACATTAATTTAACATTTCTGCTCTCATTATTTGCAAGTGTGTGATTTTTATTCAAAATGCAATAAACGATTTCTTGTCTTAAGTTCCGTTCTCGCAGTGATGATGATATTTTTTCTCTTTTTTACACTCGGTACGTTGATGATGTGCCTTGTATTATTGAAAAATATCTGATTGGTGATAGATTTTTAATTTTCATATTTTAATTTTCCTATTTGTATTGCTTTCCGCACCTTGAAACGATCTTCCTATTTTTCTTCAAATGATCGCACACCCTTCCCGCTGAAGAGTCGTATCGTTTATGAATTTCGTTGCTCCGTTGATCACAGTACTGCATATCTTACATTGGTAAGACACACAGACGACTGAGTGGTAGGGTGCTTGAGCATAAGAAAGGTATCACTTCCAGCATGCCCATCGTTTGGATCATGATTGCTCCTGTAACTTTACTGATTTCAAAAATTCTTTGTGAAGGTCAACATGACAATGTAGCATAAAGAAATATTCCGAAATAGATTGACGCTCCGATAGTTCTACAGAATTATCATTGTCATTCTACATAAATCACATCAAGTAAGGAAGTAGAGTACCAACAACCAATTCAATCTGTGCAGCAGACGACAAAAGCAAATGACAGCAGACGATCAAACATATAAGATATCGGGTAAATCAATCATTGTTACTGAGTAAGTAGGGTTGTAAGTCGAAATTTCAGCTGTCATTTTTCTATGAAAGTCGTTTGCATATCTCCAATTCCAAATTAGACGGCCTTACTGAAAGCGAAGTATGTACGGACTCAAGTGGTTACATATAAATCGCGTTCAAGAAGTTTTGGTAACTGAACCTCAATAACAATGAATAATTATGTCATGATATCAAAAAAGGCTTACAGGAAGTAACATTTCACACTGAACCATGCAATGAACCAACTCAAACTAGACTAAATTCCGCACTAAATCGTACCCTATTTAAAATCACTCAGAGGAATCGACGCTAAATATTACAAAGCCTATACAAACTTAAAAATCTATGTGAACTTACGATACATTGTGTTGGAAAGTTGATCCCAAGTCACACAGTCATGCGTATCATGACCATGTTGCATGTATGATGGTTTACAGAGTAAGGTATTGAAATATTTTAATATGTATAATGATCTGTAGGTCGTGGAGATTAAAGCATAGCAACATTAGACGATTGAATCATTTTCAACTTACGATCTGTCCTAGCATCACTGATAGAGAGGATCCGTATATGAAGTATGAAGTATTGTGATGCCACAACTACTGTAGCAATAAGATTTCTTTTGATACAACGGTTGTTAAGGACTAGGCCTATATTATTTGTAACTGCACCATTCATTTATCACATACAACTGACGGAAGTGACAGTGTGATCGGCATAATTGATCAACATATGATAGTATTTTCTAAAAGACAGATTTTCGTCGAAAAACCAAATTCATTTTTTGAAAAACATATAAATAGCCCTGGTTTTTCAAAAAACCGAAAGTTAAATTGCAAAACCAAAAGGTTTCTTAAAAAACCAATGAAAAACCAATTTTTTCAAGAGTGTAATTGCATAATTAAGGCCGTCTAATTTGCTATGTAATACCATTGAGGTAGGAGCATCTCACCATCCATCCTCGCATTCCCAGTGAAAATGGCATTGAGGTGATTCCTATGATTCACAATTTGGACACGTAGATGTCTCAAGCTTGACATCCTGTAATGCTCTGAGCTGCATGGCCTATGTAGAAAATTATCATGGATTTGAGTCTTTTACAGATCAAAATTTTGGATTTTTGATGTCATAGATTTTGGGTTCAGTAACAATGCATACATTACCCTTCAAATGATCAGCCTAATACGCGCCGACGATTTAGGCTGTCATTTGAAAGGTAATATATCTTCCATGTATAAATCTCATGGTGATTTTTGTATTAAACAATTTATTTATGTGAGGCCGCATTTCCGAAGGCAAATAAATTGTCAGCCGAAAAAATACTATAATATTTCCATTGTCGCTGTATGACCACTCTAATTCATTCATTAATCATAGATATCCATGAGTGAATCAGTGACAGTGAATCAAAATAGAAAAGTTGTCAGAAGATGATGACTTTAGAAGAGCAAATGGTGTGCTGAAAGGAATGGTTAAGGCAAATCTCAGAAATGATCAGAACAAAAAACGAAATCCAAAGCGCTTCATCATGATTAAAATGCTTTAATAAATAAATCGATTCAAATTCAAGTAGAAGAAACTGTTAGTCAGAATTCCATGAAAGACACTTACCTACATACTGTAACTGATAATGGCGAAAATTCGAGGATGAAGGTGATGTAGCCTATATTCATCAACCTTATAATTGTACATTCAATTTCTGACTTCCTTTTGCTATATTGTATTTCTTTAAATGTTCAACCGTCTCTATTTAGTTGCAGTTTGCATACTTATCGTGAATCTCACGCACACCGTCTTGCTCAAAATATTTTGTCTTCTTTCCACTTACTAGGAAAAAATTTTTATCATAGTTTTGCCAGGCAAGCAATGAATGGTTCCTAGCTTTACTCGGCAGGCAATCATGTTGTGCGGAATTTAGCTATGGTAGAACGTGGGAAAATAAGTCAGCAATTTTGCCATAATGATGATATCTGCATCGATGCATGTGAAAGATATTTTAGAAATCTCAGCTAGTGTTTTGACATCTCTATACGTATTCGTAGCTTTGCTACACGCTTTTTCCCTACATTGTTACCCACCTAGTGTGTAGATAGATCTCTTTGCTATAATGATTGACAGACATATTACGGACCAGGAATTTTCAACCTTAGGAATGGATGGCTATGCATGTTGGATTCAAGATCCTCAAGTCTACGAGGACGCAAGCTAGCTATGATGCCATGCTTGGACTCTTGGTCCTGTCATGATGATTAAAAAAATCCCATTATGAATCAGCTTCTTTTTACACCATGTGTGAGGCAACACGATGACAGATGCCACTCAAATTGCATAATTAACAGACAAGAACAGTTCGATCAGGCAACTTGTTGAATTTAGTCCTCATTCAAAGTGAAATTCAATGATGTTCTCATTTCCTTTGAATACCACTCTAGCCTTCTTTTCTGCAGGTCCATGAATTGCTACGTTCTGACAAATTTCTACGGATGATGTGCGAATTTCATCATGACTTTCAATTGTTGTGCGTGATTTCTGAATGAAACTGTTGCAGGACGCCTCTGCTGACGATTGCAGGTCATTTTGGTGCAATGACTTGTATAAGCATTGGTTTAGTTTATACATCTCGTCATCACTGCATCTTTTTCTTATGTAGGAATCGATACTGCCTGCATTTTTGTGGCCAGTGACTTTGCATATTTGTTCCTTTGTAAATCCTTGATCATGGAGTTGGTTGATAACAGTTGCTCTCACGCAATAATTGGAATAGGTCCTTGATAGTCCAGATTGTGTGGATATATTGTTCATCATCTTCCCAAGGGCATTTTTGCCAAGAACCAGCGTGGGATGATACCAGGCTCCACTGCATCCGACCACTTCGTCAGATTTTGGCCTTGGCCAAAAGTTTCCTTGATCCGGCAGAAGTGACACATATAGTCGAAATGCTGCGACTGGGCAATGCTTCTCATTATCTTTTCTTTCGTACATTTTTGCCTTCTTTAGATCATCGTACTCCTTACACGACAAGGATGCTTTCACATTTTTTGACAGTTGTGTTTCATTTAGTCGGATGTATGTTCTCCCACTTGAATCTTCCTCTGTTACTAATGTGTGTACATTGAGGTATCGCATGTTCTCTCGTCCTCTCATTCCGAAGTTGTACTCAATATTATACCAAATTTCTTGTTGCAAGCGTGTTGGTGTTGAGCGATCGAAATATGATGACAAAATACTCAAATCCTTGGGCTCAATTTCGATCGTCTGCTTCCGCGGCTCCGCTCCACTTCGCAGATACTGTCCCACCTTTGTCTTCAACATGGTATTAGCTGACATGAAAGCAGGACCGTCGATGATGTTGACACACCGATTGTTTGGAGCTTGTGTTAGGTATCGGTGAATTGCTGCTCTGATGCACACTAATGTTGAAGGACAGTAGAAATCGCCACTTGCTTTTTGTAGATTGTGATAAAAGAATCTCAAATAATCGGCTAAAATGGCTTCAGGCATTGTCTCTATGTTATCAGGAAGGTTTTTTGATAAAAGAAAGTTTTTGAACTTTTTAGAATATTGCATGGATTGAGAGACTGATGACTTGGGCTTCTGCATCATTTCTGTCTGGTTCAGCTCATCTTTGATCTCTGAACTTAGTTGAGGATACAGCTCACTTGTGACTTCTGAACTTAGTTGAGAAAATTCTTCAATTGGTATTTCAGGATAGTGGCACGAGTTTTGCTCCAATGACTTCATTGATGTATCTGCTGTTAATTGGTTCAATTCAGCAGTGCTCAAGCCAGATACCAATCCATTTGGAACAAAGTCAAAATTGATCATGTCAAGAATGAGATTCTCATCGTTAAATGAATATTCACTTGGTTGTGTCGACATAATTGGTAGTGACCGCTTTCAAACTTCAATGGTTAGTCAAAGTGATGGTTCACGAAGATAAGTTTGAATTGTTATCTATGTATACATAGCATTCGATGAGTCCACTGTGATCATCAATTTGCATTACAGAATTAGAAAATGCATGGACATTGGTCATGGACATAGATCCTTATATAATGATTTGAGGAGCTACACATTTCTATTGTCCCCGGTCCGTAATGAGATTACGGACCGCTGACATGTTTAGCACATAGTGCCTTTTCATGAAGCCATGCCATTACGGACCGCTGATCATAGAGAAGTGAGACTGTAAATGAGGTGGGTAACAATAGCAAAATGGACCTAGATGTCGGTCCGTGATAGACTATAATGCCTCGGGCGCTACGCGCCCTCGGAATTATAGTCTATTACGGACCTCCATCCCGGTCCATATTGCCACATTGCTGCCCAGTCCATTTCTAGTACGCACAATACTATTAACATACATTTTTTCGGACAACAATGTAGTACATTTTCAGACGCTTCCGCGCCCTCAAATGTCCGACATTTTTGCCCTCAAAAATCCATTTTAATGTAATACGTGCATTGCACGTCGGGGAAAACTAGGAATACATGAAATAAAATGCATACAGTTTAAGGCAATATGTCAAGGAAAATTGCTTGTCATGAAAATATCGATATCGGCGCAGTCATTGAGAGACAATGAACATGCATGCACTCAGAATGCTTGGCATTTTGACAGATTCATATTGCTTGAAATTGGTGTCCATTACCGATTACTATAATTTTTCAGCTTTGTAGTAGCATGTGATATCTAATAACATTGTATAATGCAAAGACATTCAATGTAGATATCGGAAGCATCAATGCTTGATGCGGCAATCCACTTACATGACGTCATAAAAATCCAAATATGAATCACTTCCATCTATTTTAGTTAGTATCTCAAGCATCATTTGGTCGCAATTAATCGGTTGATATGACAGAGCAATTGCAATTAACTGATTGTTGTCAGTCAATAATTTCAATTAATTGATTGATTGATTTGTGCTGTAATGGGGAAGGCATTTAATTGGCTGATTTATTTGCAATGCCGTCATCATAGAAGAGACATTGCTCCTTCGGTGATTTATATATCTAGATACTAAACTCAATAAACCTAGCCTACATGTATATCATATTCACAGCTGGATAATTATGGGTTTTCTCCCCCCCCAGGTTTTCAACTTTGTTTAAAATCTGGAAATATGAATCAATCATCACCAAACGTCAGGTAGACATACTTAGGCAATTTGTGCAGATCGAACAAGTACTTTTTGCATTAGAGACGATGACGTGAAGAGTAGCGACGTCAGCAAACTGATCTCCATTGATATGACTTCGTCTGTTCGACGCGTTATTATTACTCGTGTCATGTGTGCATTGATCTCTCTCCTTTTTATCCACTGGTATTTGAAATCTTCCCACGACTACTACCTTGCCACATTTTGTTTAAGTTAAAAATGTTAGTTTGAGAGATCATTATCACTTTACGAGATGTCAGGAAATGACTTTGTTAGAAAAGAAATCAAATCAAGTTGCAGTCATCACTGCACTTCTAGTTATCGACCTTTATTCAAAAAGTACACTGTAAATCGCTGGATACGAAAATTACATGCAGACATATACCGAATTCATATACAATTTGAAACTAACATTTGATACCAGATTCTCGTATGTTTATTGAGATCTGGCATGTTTTTCATACGAAACCTCACTTACTTTCGAATGTGATTGGTATGTAGCGATACGAACCATTATATCTCTGATTGGCTGTTTTACGATGAACTACGAGTTGTTGGCATGTTTTATATACGAGACCCTATGCAAGTTCGTCCTCATTGGTATGGCTTTCGTATGAAGAGCCTTAAGACAATCAGCAAAAATATATATAGCATATATACTATATGCTACTGTCAAATGACTTTTTTCAGTAATATCAGTCGTGAATATTTCTTTTTGATAGTGTGGTATTTAGCTAGATTGGATATACTGTGAAAATTATGCTGTATGTCATCGCTTCTACTTGCCAAGTAACATTTACAGGACTCTTGGCTATCTCTACTTAATGAACTAATTTGAATAACACCATTTCAATCAACCGATATCGTCATGCAACCATGTTGACTTATATATCTCAGACATAACTATCTTTGCGTTGATGAATTATAATGTGTTTTCATTTCGGGTTGATAAAATGCTTAAAATCAAAATTACATGATGCGTAATTGTTGATGGTTGAATACTTATAGATTATTTATGAAATGCCTTAGACTTACATGTATTAAAATCGAATTCAGTATTGTATGTTTGACTCTTAGATGTCATTATCACACTACTTACAAAACAGTAGTAAGCACTATGCAACATTGGTTTGATCTTTATTGACAAAAGGTATTAAATCATACGAAAAGCATGCAAATACATACAAAAATATACCAAAAAAATATCTTCGCATGCATCCTTCGTATGTGATTGGTATCGATCGATTTACAGTGTACTTGTCCGATTTCACAAATTTTCGTATGTAGGTAAAAAATATCCTCACCAACGCGTATGATTCATTTCTACGGATTTTTGACAAATTTGAAAACCTGGGAGGGGGAGATAACCCATAAGTACCCGTGTCTGATCGCCTTCAGCATTCTAGTCGGAAACTATTTAGTGCACAGCGCATTTAATATATTTATATTACAATACTCTTATGACAACTTTCAAAACTATTATTCTATTATCTTTTATAGGCACGCTTGATGAATCACTCACTTGTTTCTCACACTACTAAAGTCATTATCCAAATGAATATCAAGTTATTATGCGACTTACAAGTATGTAGACCCATGTGGCCTAATTCGCTGCGTTGACGTTTAACAAATTGAAAAAAGAATTAGTCTCTTCAGGCGGTGGTGATAAATAATTGCAATCAATCGATTGCTTCCTGCTGCAATTATAAAGAATAATCGCTTGCCCAAAATTTATTACAATCAATGTTTGATGACCCCTGCTCCGCATCTCTGTCTGCTATTTAGAAGTTCATAACTCAGTGGATTGAAGATAATAATGAACAATTTACTTGTCCTCGGAGCTTGTCTCATTGAAAATGTTTGGGATGCAATTATGCACGCCAAAGCCTATAATGTGTATAATTTGCATAAATTAACCCACTAAAACACAGGTGTGAAGATGATAGAGGTAGCAACTGCATGCACGAGACCAAACATGTGCTGAATCTACTCATACTTTGACTGACAATAGTCGCAACTAGTCTATGGTGCTGAACATAGTTAGTACATCTTAGTAGTAATAATATCCCATGTCGTCGTAATTGCGATCAATGCCTCAGCGAAGTCATTTTGTTTTTCTGTAAGTCAATAGTAATCGTTCTCTTGACAGTAAGAGCCAGGGTATTAAAGGACAAGAGGATTCATGATGAAATTCCTTCAGTAAAAGGATTTAGGGACTTCAATGTCTTGATGGAATTCGCCATGTTGATGTTCAATTGACAGAAGGAATTTGAAGAAAAGTCACAACAATTAAAGAATTTGCAATTTCATTTCAATGTTTTTGTGAGTCTGAACTTAATGTCCCCATCAATGGTGAATGATTTAAAGCTAATTGACATCTTTGATGTGATTTGCAGTGTATTTTTGCCAACAGATTGCAGACTGAAAAACATCTAATGAAACAACTGTTTCGTCTCTTACATTGTTCTGCTAGGTCTTCTTAAGGGTCTGCGAGAAAATTTAGTCATTAGTCATTCCTACTTAAGGTCTCTCTTGAGGTCAATTTACACCGGACGCAGTTGCGGTCCCGCGTGTCTCTGGGAAAGCAGTCCCTTAAGTTGAAGTATGTCAAGGTTCTGAACAAAATTCTGGACGCATGAGGACGCGCGCGCTGGACCGCGTTCGGTGTGAATTGACCTTTTCCCTTTACTGCTTGATAGTGAGAAACAATATTTCAGAATATTACTACTACTAATAATATGCTGCACACGTATTTGGAAATGATTGTTCATTGCATTGTTTGCCAGTCTTCAGTCAGCTATCGGCTGATCAGTTGTCATTACTGCGCTGTTCATGATCATGTTATGTAGATGTCATAACAAATTCTGCTGCAACACATGCTGGTCTTGGAAACTTGGTTCTTGATCTCACATGAAACAAGAGGATACGAAGCCAATAAGAAGCGATATTGCTATGAATCATTCGATGGATAAAGTTCTTTCCGTTGATCGCATTAATGGTCGTTCTTCGCAGTCGATGCAGCCTAGGTCTGAGGTCTCTACTCAAATAAAGAAGTCAACAAACGTCACTAAATATGAATTAAATTTCGTGATTACTTTAGCCGCAATCAGATTTAAAAGGATTCATAGAATATGAAATATCGGTGCAAGCAAATATCGTAATTCAGTCAAATGTTTGTTATTAACTTAAACTGTGTCCAGTATTTTGTCAGCTGAATAAAAGTCTTGCACTGTTAACAAAATGTCGTGCTAACTTACTGCGGTCTAAGACTTTTATTAAACTCTCAAAATGGAGATATTTTGATGAATCTTTAATAATTATCGCCTTATTCGTCTCTCCTTCACGTTTTCGATTTGTCGTGCCGGTAATGGATTTTTTCATTTGATAAACTATTCATTCTAACTTTTGATACTATTTATACTATCAATACTTTTATACTATTCTAACTTTTGAACTCAGCATATACAAAAGGCTACTCAAACACATACAGTTCAACATAAAGTTAATTAAGCAGTTAAGCAAAAGAAATTAGGCACAGAATCACAGAAAAATACAAAAGTTATCTTCGAAGAAGTTTGCGCGATCTCCAAAATTATTGGAATTTAGAGTACATATCAGATCAGAAGGCAGTGATTGTACTCTCCTTTTTATTTTATGCCAAAATAAGAAAATTGAGGTAAAACTATTTACAGGACCGACCGGTTTCGAGCATTCGCTCTTCGTCAGGGGTTTGAGTATGTAAGATCAGCTGTACATTGACACTAACTCGTGCACTTATATAGGGGCCTACATGTAGGCCTACAATTGCGTCGTTACTACAGTGACAATCAGAATACCGTCAGCTCTGTTTTCCTATTGATTAATGGCTTCAATTGTTTAATGTAACGCGCCTCTGTCAATCTGGTATCCAGAGGCGCGTTACATTTGTTAAGAAAATCGAGGCAGAAATCACTTAATTGATTTGATTGACACTTCATGCAATGTTCAGCTATAGCACTCGATTTATTCTGTTTATCAACCGCACGTCTATGTTCGTCAAAACGATATTTAAAAGGTCGTGAAGTCTGACCGATGTAGAAATCTCTACAATAATTGCAAGTGAATCTATATATACACCACATAGCGATCCATGCATTTGTATTTGTCGGGCAGCATTTTACAAACCGCACAATTCTCGTGATTCTTCGTTTTAGTTCTAGTTTTTAATGAATATTACAAGTTATTATTTGGGGAACTAATCAAGCTAACAGGCAAATTATACTTATTTATCAGTTTGCGGATAACACGCTCTGTCCTATCATTAATAAACTTCAATTTA
This sequence comes from Prostheceraeus crozeri, assembly GCA_907163375.1. Classification (NCBI taxonomy): domain Eukaryota; kingdom Metazoa; phylum Platyhelminthes; order Polycladida; family Euryleptidae; genus Prostheceraeus; species Prostheceraeus crozeri. The sequence continues at coordinate 37,054 of CAJQUW010010177.1, forward strand.
AGATTAGTATGGTTAGTCGGCCTTCGCCTATTTCTTTTACTCTTCTTTTTCCTATTATGAATACTCGAAAAGCCATTATTTATTAATTTCCTATCAAGTTTTTCAAGTGCTTTATTGCACTCAGTTTCACTAATGCATCGCTTTTTTACGTACCTAATACTATTCTCAACATAATTAGGCTACTTTTTACATGGTTCGGAACGAAACTATCCCTGCAAAGTGAAATACCAGAGTGTATCTCCTTTTCGTACCACGTATATTTTAATACATTTTCCGTTAGTGAAATACTAATATCTAAAAAATCAGGGTTTGATTTTTTTGGTATTTCTATGGTAAATTCTATGATATTATTTACATTATTGAACGCTGTCAAAATCGCTTCGAAATTAGTTGAAAGATCAAAGGGTCCCATAATAACATCATCGATGTACTCGTATCTAGCATACAAGTTAGGAATGATGTTGTGATCATCTTTAAGCTTCTTTAGAGCCAGCGTTTCTATCCTATTCATTCGTGCTCTTTATGAATGCTATAGCTGAACATTGCATGAAGTGTCAATCAAATCAATTAAGTGATTTCTGCCTCGATTTTCTTAACAAATGTAACGCGCCTCTGGATACCAGATTGACAGAGGCGCGTTACATTAAACAATTGAAGCCATTAATCAATAGGAAAACAGAGCTGACGGTATTCTGATTATCACTGTAGTAACGACGCAATTGTAGGCCTACATGTAGGCCCCTATATAAGTGCACGAGTTAGTGTCAATGTACAGCTGATCTTACATACTCAAAATCATCATCATACAAAATCATTACATCAGAACGAAGTTGAGATGGCACGTACCAAGCAAACTGCACGAAAATCCACTGGCGGCAAAGCCCCACGTAAGCAGTTGGCCACTAAGACTGCCCGCAAGAGAGCCCCAGCCACTGGCGGTGTGAAGAAACCACATCGTTGCAGCCCCAGAACTGCCGCCCTTCGGGAAATCAGAAGGTACCAGAAGAGCACTCGTTCACATCAGATGTATTCGTTTAAGCTCGTTCTCCGCGAATACGGCGGGCAAGTTGGATGTCCTTGGGCATGATGGTCACCCGCTTAGTGTGGATGGCGACCAAGTTGGTGTTCTCAAAGAGACCGACCAAGTAAGTCTCAGATGCTTCTTGGAGGGCAGAGACAGCAGAGCTCTGGAATCGCAGATCGGTCTTGAAGTCCTGTGCGATTTCACGGACAAGTCGCTGGAAGGGCAACTTGCGGATCAAGAGTTCAGTGCTCTTCTGGTACCTTCTGATTTCCCGAAGGGCGGCAGTTCTGGGGCTGCAACGATGTGGTTTCTTCACACCGCCAGTGGCTGGGGCTTTCTTGCGGGCAGCCTTAGTGGCCAACTGCTTACAGGGCTTTGCCGCCAGTGGATTTTCGTGCAGTTTGCTTGGTACGTGCCATCTCAACTTCGTTCTGATGTACAGCTGATCTTACATACTCAAACCCCTGACGAAGAGCGAATGCTCGAAACCGGTCGGGCCTGTAAATAGTTTTACCTCAATTTTCTTATTTTGGCATAAAATAAAAAGGAAAGTACAATCACTGCCTTCTCATCCGATATGATGAAGAAGCTCCTGTTGGCCGCCATCCTATATGTGAATTTAGAGTAATTCAATTCCTTCGATCAACTGCCTCCGCAGTGGAAGGTCGGATAGCTCTGCGGTTCTACAACTTGAGTAGTAGAAGCTCGTAAGCATGTTCCATTTCTGGCTATCTATGATGGAATTGTTAATAGCATTAAGCATTGCATAACGCATAGTTTAGTGCAGATATCTATGGTCTTCCAATGATTTCAGTGTATTATATGAAAAATATCGCACGGAAATTTTCATGAATTCCTTGATGACTAAATATCACATGCACACAGTTTGAAGAGCTGTGGTTCAACGAAAAAGGTCTGTTGCTATAAGCACATAAAAGAATTACTTCAAAATTTTGCGAAATGGAAGCTTGGATTGGAGGCTCATTTGTTTCTTATACACATGTATAGGGTCCATCAACGAATTCCGACTTAATTGCGAGCATAATATAATCTACCACTGTCCATAGAGTAAGTACTCGTATATATACGAGTAGGATACTAATATACTCTCTCTATGCCACTGTCCATGGTGTTGATACCCTGTGCGGAATTTGCTTGATGTGATGATGGCCAACAGAATTAGACGGACCATTGAACCATTTATGCTTTTATCAGGCTTGAGTCATGCTATCTTGAATATGATTGTATGTCATGCCATATTTCAAGAATGTCGAGATTCAAAATTTTCTTGCTTTCCATGCAAAATTACTCTCTGATCGTTTTATAAGATAATGAGCCCAAAGATAGCATTGTACGCTGCACGACCAAAAATTAAAAGATTGCAAAACACTTGATTCATTGTCGATCGATTTCGTATCGTTCATTGATACATCATCAGGATACATCACCTGATTACTCGTATTGATGAGCATATCAAAGGCAGACCGCAAGATTCTGAAATTACAAAGCACATTCATAAAGCGACAGCCAATGAATTTTCTATTGTCTGCCGTACTAAACACACTCGCATAGCTGAATCTATATTGATTAAAGTGCATGAAACTGATAATTTATTGAACGAATGCGATTCTTCTGTTCCGTTGCATATCTTTTAATTGTACTACAGGGAGGTAATTGTAAATGCGCAAATACCTCTCCATTCCATTCTATTGTAAATTTCATTTTAGCTGTTCTTAACTGTGTTTACTTGATCATTTTAATTTGTATATAAACCTCATTTTGCTGATTTGACTTGATGCCCTAATGATGTATCAATAAACGATACGAAGTCAATCGACAATGAATCAAGTGTTTTGCAATCTTTTAATTTTTGGTCGTACAGCGTACAATCTCTGATTGTTGTTGTAAACACCTATCATCCGCCTGAATGAAGCTCTAGAAGCAACGGAAAGACTCGTACTTTTGTGTTACAGACAACTGGAGGAATTCCCTTTTACCATCCATTTTGTCAAACTTTTTTGTATAGCTCTGTTTTTGTGCCAGGATGTGCCCTTTATGTATCACAATCAGCTACAGCTGTTTCATCTAAATATATGCATATCATTATCACTATCAAAATAAAGGAAGACATTTCCGACTGACTGCATCATAGCTGAAGTGATAGTTACATTATGTTATGTCATTCAGTGTGTTGTCTCGTGTTGCAACACCACAGTTCTGTCAAAATTGGAGGGTTTAACTTCATTAGGTATCATTCAAGATCAGCTAGAATCTATTCCAAGAACCATTTCGAGTGATGATTTCAATCTAACAGATTCCCAGTCTGTAGGTCAGTTTTGCAGTGTTTCATATCAAAACCAACTCTATTGTTGAGGAAATGCAGAGGAGCGGCGCTTCCTAACCTCTTGTGTGAGAGCGCGTGTCCCTACTATTTACTTGAAAATTGAGGATTTCAACTTACAAAACATCGTTTTTTAATCAATTTTCCCTTTAGTATTGTTCACTTGTTAGTGGCAGTGGTTCAACGGGGAATTCAGTCCAATAGATGTATGCACTTAACATTTACTCAATCCCTCCACCGTTATTCTCAGTGCACTTCTGTTGCACGTGGAAAGAGACAGCAACTTCTGGCATACTGAGGTCAGAAGTTTCAGTGACGTTGGTTTGCCATTGAGTCGGTGGCACTCACGATCAATGCTTCCGATGACTTAGTTGACTGCCTTAGTAGACATTTACCAGCCCACTTTAAAAAATTGCAAAGCTGTATAGTTAATCATTTGAGCACAGTATACTGCTGACTGTGAGTGCAGTTTTGGCCACATGAATATTACATAAATATTAACCAACAATTACCTCTCCCGCTTCAAGATAAAAATTGTGGCGGCATCACTGTTCATTAATGTACATGGACCTCCAAATTTCGAGCTGAACAATATGTGATGACACGGTTGCGATCCCACAGATCGCCTACTGATAAAAACGTGGACCATGTCTATGGTAAAAACAATGTTTCATCTGGTTTCTGAGATTTTACCTAAGAGCTGTGGACAACTGTGTTGTGTGTTGAATAATTCATCATGTACTAGGGGAAAATCAGACTGTTGATACTTTGTCACACAAATTGATAATTTGTTCAACGGTTAAGCAAGCCCGGGGTCTTGGATAACCCATTTTTTAAAATTTGAATATGACATTTTTCTCATGAACTTTGTAACTTTAGTGCTCCTCAAGACTTAACGACAGGATAAAGTTACAAATACAATTCCAAGGTGCTTTATTGTTGAACTTGTGCTGAATGACATCGTGAAGTCCTGCGGGCCCCAAATTTGTATCTACTATGAAGTTCCGATCTAAACTCCTGTTTGTCTCTCATGAAATAGAATCGGTGCGATTCAATTATCTACTTCGACTGTTCTGCTTCCGATTGATGTTCAACTTGTTTGTTGATTTACTAGTATAGTGGCCTATGTAATTTTGTCATTCCGTGGACGAATTCCCCTTCGCCAAGCTGTAATTCATCGGTTCAGGTGCAGCTAATTTCTTGATCAAATCTATTGGTTATGACATGATCCACAGCTACTACTTAAACCCGTAGGTATAGTTAAGAAATTGGGTACCAGTCGAGAAAATTGAATAGGCCTTTGTTTGTTATTTATACAGTCAGGATATTGACACCTGAAAAACACTGGTTCTCGACAATATATAAATGAATCAAGTGCGAAGTCAAGTGGTAGGACGAGACATTAACCGCAACCCTCTTTGCAAAATCTACTGAGAGTGCTAACGCAAAGACGATGTTACTGTAGACCCGATTGATATATTGTTCCCTCTGGGAGTGGATATTCATATTTGACTTTTTAGTAATCATTTTCGAGCATACACGATCCGGTGATATGGTCCCCACACTGATGCAGCATAATCGCATCTCCACGTGAGCATAGGACTAAATATGCAAATCGTCGATCTTCGCATTGTGCTTCTTCGATTTGATGTATAATGTACTGTAAACAACGTGCTGATTTCAATTGCGTTCCTGAAACAGAGTAACGAAGAAATTATCTCCATTACGAATTCCCTGTAAGAGCATGGCTGTTAGATCGCTAGGATTGCGTGATTATTCAAAATCAAGTAATTGATGATGTCCACATGAAGCGACAGCTGCTGTGTCTTGTTAACTTGCAATTAAACTGATATATTGCCGATGCGAAGAATAGTGCTGCGTTCTGAATTTCGACAAATAAGTGCATTTATACACTGTAAATTCAACAGAAATCTCAATGTGAACAATGCCAATATGACAGCAAAGCAGAGTTTGTATGTCTGTCTTTCATATGTCTCAGTATCTGTTTCTTGTTGCTTCTGCCTTGTCTCCGTTTGCAGAAAGTTGCAACTATTCATGTGAAAGGAAAAATATTTTTAAATGTTGATTTTTTTCCGAAGTCTCTCTTTTTTTCAAATGATTAAAGAATTAGTACACGTATTGCACCAAATCCTTTGCCTATTTTTAAAACTGTAAAAGATTTTAATGAATGGAAAATTCTATTTATTTGGACAAGCATTGAAAAAATAAATGAATACACGTATTACACTTTGTGCTCAATATGACGTCCTTCTTCTTGGATGCACACCTCACAGCGTCGCACCAACTCAGGATAACACTTTGAATAATGATTCCTGAAAAATAATTCAGGAGTGAAAGGAGCGACTTTTGTGGACAGAATTTGCACGTATCTTTCAGAATTAACGGTTTGGTCCATGATGACGTAGGTTAGACCGTGATAATAAGAAACTGCTGCCCACACTGTAATTGCTTCAGATTTTAGTGGACGGACGATGGTAAGATGTTCGTTTTCCTTTGAATAATAAAACATATTATGCCGATTCACATTTCCGTTCAAATGAAAGCTGCATTCATCCGAAAAAACAATTGTCTTTGCAAATCCAAGCGCAATATTGTTTTCTTAATCACTTAAAAAGAAAAGTCTTCTTAAAAATCATATTTGAAAGTTTTTTACCCTTCATATAAATAGGTGTAACATTCTACAAACGGAGACTAGACAAGAGATGCCAGAGACAGAGACATATGAAACACCCTGTATATATATATATATATATATATATATATATATATATATATATATATATATATATATATATATATTTTCATATCTGGGGCTTCAAAATGTAATGACAAAAGGTGTTGCTGTTGTCAGCATTTAATAACCGGGAGAGAACTAAACTATAAAATTGACAACGTTGACAAAACTTTTATTCTGAAATCAAATTTCAATTGCTCCTCGAAAAATATTGTATATGCTTTGCGATGTTGAGGATGCGAACAACTATATGTGGGTCAAACCGGTGACGCTTTGCGTTCGAGGATCCGAGTTCATCGAGAACAAATAAATTTATCCCGATACAGAATGCTCTATGTCAGCAAGCATATCTATGAGTGTGCAAAGAACTTCAATCCTTCTTTTAATGTTATTCCCCTTCTTCAATTACCAGCTGAGTGCGATAGATTGTATCGAGAAAATAAAGAACAGATGTGTATTAAACTAATAAGACCGTCATTGAATAGGGATATAGGCACATCGACTTGATAAGATATCTCATTTTTCTATCACAGTGATGACAGTGTGCAAACATGGATATATTTCTTTTCATTATCATGTTTATTATTGAGTTATCTAGTTCTATGATTACTGAACTACAATGTATTTTGATTTTGAATACATTCATTTAGCCCTTGATAAGCCTGCAAGCCAGGCAGAAACCGGTCGGGCTCTATCTGAACATTTGTTGGTTTTTCCTTTTACTTTCTACGTGTGATTAAAATTCATTTTATAGTTTTATCCATTTTCAATTACATCTATTATTATATATATATATATATATATATATATATATATATATATATATATATATATATATATATATATATATATATATACATTGTTGTGTGCTAGGCAGTTTGTCTTCTTGCTTTATTATGCATTTATTATGCATTTTATTGTTTTGTGAGAACAGTCTCCATTCCATTGTTAAAGCAATAACTTTTCCGCGGCATGCATTTCAAGTTCCAATGTCATACAAAAGTCCAGCTTGTCAACTATCTACGGTACATGACTGACAACAGACATGTCATGTCATCAGACAATGGATGACCAAACAATTGGTAGCTGACCGTGAGCGAATCTTCACAGACGTATTTAACGCGGCATGAACAACGCCCGCTCACGCATTCTGGTCTCTCCAAGCGAAGTTGTCGGCGAGAGCCGTTGACGGTGTTGCAGCCTATCTTCTATGTGCGAATTATCATCGAACTGCTGCGGACGTGATCACCACGGCTTGTGGTCCTGGAAGAATCTGGAGACTCTGTTGGTGCTGTGACTGTCTTACAACTGTGAAAGTACCATCTGTCCTTGTAAGGACTGTTTGCACCATTTATTTATTTTCACAATATAATTTATCCACATTTTTCATTTACATTTTTCAATCATATGTTTTGTGAATATTAAGAAAATAATAACCCGTAACAACATAATAAAAAGTTTGGAAAAGACCTTCTTTCGTAACTATAGGTACTTTTAGTTTCACAGCGAACCGATCATCATACGAGTTAACAAAGGAAGTGTTATAATTTTGAATTTTAAAGTCACTTTAGTAGAAGTCTTACTGCTGGAAACACATAGAAGTTAAGTTATGTAGAAAATATCTTAGGTAGGCAAACATAGAATTTTTACTTGATCGAAGATAGTTGGAACTTTTTCCCATGTCTGTAGGTTGATATTATTTCATTCCTTTTGTTTAGCATGTTGCTGTTGTACTTTGTTAGTATGTGATATTTTTCTGCTTGACATAGTGAACAAAATCATGTACCACTTTTATACTTCTTTGATTGTTCCAATATTTCCCATTTGACTGTAAAGGATTTATCATTTTCTTTCAGGGACCAGATGTGCTTCGACAGTGTTGTTTCATTTATATATTGATAATTTGAGAAAGATTTTTTGAGATTATTGAATCGTGACTTGAACTCATCTTCTGTTTGGCCAATATATGTTTTTATTGGAAATATATATGGTTTATATATAATATAAATAAGGAAAATAATATGGTTTAATCCTCCTTACAGCCAAAACGTCAAAACAAACATTTTACGAAAATTCCTTCAGCTTATCGATAGCCATTTTCCAAGATGTCATCGTTACCGAAAACTATTTAATCGAAACACAATCAAGGTCAGTTACAGTTGTATGCCAAACAGAGTCCAATTGATCAAACAACACAACAATAAACTCCTGACTTCAAAAGAAAACTAAAATCAACATTTGAGAAAATGCAAGTGCCGAAATAAGACTGCTTGCCCAATGGAGAATGCTTGCAAAAGTACATCGTTTATCAAGCTACGGTCACAAGTGAAAATGAAACGAAAACATACATTGGCCAAACAGAAGATGAGTTCAAGTCACGATTCAATAATCTCAAAAAATCTTTCTCAAATTATCAATATATAAATGAAACAACACTGTCGAAGCACATCTGGTCCCTGAAAGAAAATGATAAATCCTTTACAGTCAAATGGGAAATATTGGAACAATCAAAGAAGTATAAAAGTGGTACATGATTTTGTTCACTATGTCAAGCAGAAAAATATCACATACTAACAAAGTACAACAGCAACATGCTAAACAAAAGGAATGAAATAATATCAACCTACAGACATGGGAAAAAGTTCCAACTATCTTCGATCAAGTAAAAATTCTATGTTTGCCTACCTAAGATATTTTCTACATAACTTAACTTCTATGTGTTTCCAGCAGTAAGACTTCTACTAAAGTGACTTTAAAATTCAAAATTATAACACTTCCTTTGTTAACTCGTATGATGATCGGTTCGCTGTGAAACTAAAAGTACCTATAGTTACGAAAGAAGGTCTTTTCCAAACTTTTTATTATTAATAGGCTCTATACGCAGGATATTTAGCACTCTAAAAATAACCTCAATTTTGATATATATATATATATATATACATATATATCTGTACTCATTGACATAATTAATGAAACAAACTATCATTGGCTTGAATTGAAGTTTGTTTCATTTTTTTCTCAGGTATGATGCGATATCTCGCTTTCTATGTATTACCATTCAACACATTAGAGAATGGCGCAAGATCTGTCGTGGTCAAATTTCAAATTTTGATATCGATACAACTGTCACAATTGCTTTTACATATTGAACATACACGTGAACTGAAATCCAGCTTTTGTAAAATAAAATGGCACACGATCAGTTTACCAAAGGTATGGCTATTGGAATGATTCGTTGTGGTAGAAGTTGTGCGAGTGTTGCCGAAGAGCTGCAACTATCGAGAGTCGTTGTTTGGAGGTGGTGGTGTCGATGGAAAGCAGAAGGAGTTGTTAAAAAGAAGAAGGGATCTGGTCGACCAAGAAAGTCTCCAGGAAGGACAGACGCACGTCTAGTTTTAGCTGCAAAGAGGAATAGATTTGTGTCAGTCCCAAAGCTAGTCGTACACTGGAAGAGTGCCTCAAATATAGACTGTAGCGTTCGAACGGCTTACCGAAGATTCAATCGCGACGACCAGCTGTCCTAATTCCATTGAGTTTTGAGCACCGCAGAAGACAAGTTGCCTGGCGTGATGCCCATCGCTCATGGAATCACTGGCAGAAAGTCTTGTGGACCGATGAATCGAGATTCACTGTGGATTTCAATGACGGTCGTGTCAGAGTGCATCGTCTTCCAGGTGAACGCTTTGCCCCATGCTGTATTAAAGAACACGACAGATTTGGTGGTGGAAGTGTTATGCTGTGGGGTAGCATTTGGCATGGCGGACGAACGACAGCAGTCATCATCAAAGGCACGTTGACTGGAGAGAGGTACCTCAATGATATTGTGCTTCCTGTGGTTGCCCCAGTGGTCAGGGTGGAAGATCTCGTCTTCCAAGACGACAACGCAAGACTACATCGCTCCTCGGCTGTCGTTGCCGCTGTTAGGAGATTGAACATTCAAACCCTTGACTGGCCTGCACGCTCACCTGACTTGTCAGCCACTGAACAGGTCTGGGACGAGCTTGAGCGGCGAGTGAGAGACCGCTATTCACTTCCACCAGTGTCCCTGAAGATTCTCTCTGAAAAAAGACTAACAGAGCAGTGGCTTCTCCTTGAAACATCCTTCATTCAGAAACTTTGTGAATCCATGCCATCTCGGATTACTGAATGTATTGGAGCTAGAGGGGGCACACGCGCTATTAAAGTTGAATTTGCTACATGCGTTGTTTTTCTGTGCTAGCGACTTGGTGGAGATTGTAACTAAATTATCAAGGTATCATACATACATGTACATATACCAGTCAAAAATGAAAGAAGTTAAAGAAGCAAATGTTTCAAAAATTTTGTCAATGAGTATATATATATGAGCCGATTTGTGTTGAAAACCACATGACCAAACGTGTTGTCTAAAGCCTGGTTTATGCTGCCTCCGTTTTTTGCACGGAGACGTCTCCGGGATTAATTTAACAAAATACGGACAATTCTATGGGAGAGTTCGTGCGAAAACGGAGACCCTTCCGTAATTTTTATCATCAGACATGAAACGGAGGCTCGAAGATCAAGGTCCACAGACGTAAGTTTGATTGAGTGTCTCCGCATATCAGTCGACTGAAGTTTGATTGTAAACCAATAACATTGAAGCTGAAGCGATGACATCACGTGACTTGTATAACTCAAGGCTAGCTGACTATGCCTTGTTCATGGGAATAATCATCATTATCATATCATGGTTAAATAAATAATAAACATGCATCCGTATTTTGGAGTCTCTGTTACAAGAATTTACGCAGACTTGTAAGGTTTCCGTAAAACGGATGTGTCTGCGTTTTCAGGAGCAATCTCCGTTCTCTATACGAAGGAAGTTTAAATTAGTCTTAAGATGTGCGTCACTGTTTGGGGTCAGACAGGATGGCCGCTTTGAGCGTTCGCTCTTCTTCAGGGGAAGAAACAAGTAGGGCTGCACAAATTTTCGATCAATCTTCTTTTAGCTTGAAGTCAATGAGGCACTGAAGGACAGACAACGTTTTTGCTAAATAGGAATTCGGGTTAAACTTTGTAACTAGCTAGATGCAGCAGCCTATTTCATGCTTTACTTGAATCAATCAGCATTTGCATAATTGCAGAGACAGATGTAAGATTAATGATAATAAGCTTACTGACCAGAATAAAATAGACTTATCACAAAATGCATATTCTCATGGAAGTTCAAATTCAGCAGGAGCAGCACTTTCGAATGTTCATATTTTGGAAAGGGTATGACGGTAACCAAAACCTTTAAGTCTTCTATCAGGAGTCTGCGATAATCTTACATTGGAAGCTGTAAGTTTATGGACATGAGACAATGCACCAACTATGTCTGCAAAATCCAGATCATTCTTCCAGGTAGGCCTGTTTGGCGGTGAGACAGTCCACGGCTGGATTCAGATGTTTATAAGAAGTGTCTTAAGTTTAAATCCAACCAACAGTGTCACCTGAATTACCAAATATCAACAATTTCGCAAATCAGTCAATTGGAACCTTTGTCAAATCCAAAATCGATTCACTGTAAACGCTAATAGTTATGAAGCTAAGTGAAAATGACCTGGCTGACTTAATAAAGTCTGCAGGTTAATCAATAACCAAACTTGCAAATACTCAGATTTAAAGCATTAGGTCGTGTATTTCGTCAGTCGTTATTATTTTGTTTGCAGTGTGATACATGAAGTATGCACTCGCACAATCGGGCATGTAGTGTAGGGTGAGGTATAATGGATGATGAGGGTGAAGCCAAACTTAGTGACCTTTCGCATCAAGAGCTTGTATTAAGAGCTCTAATTTGAATGCCGCGAGACATTTGCATGTTCCTATACATTTTGCGCATCAGCTCGCTATTGGATGAGTCACAACGAGAGAGGCATTTTTTATTCGCAAGTGGCTATCTATGGAATATAATATGCTTTTGACTTGTAACTAACAAGTTGACTTGTATCTAATCCATTTGGGTTATCGAAATAATATAATTTAATTTTTGTTAAGTATAAAAGCAATAAATTCTTTCAATTAAGTCATAAATTAGTGTTCTTAAAGTAATATTTAGGTTATCTTATGATGGCGATGACCGCCCACCTTTTCTGGCTTCTCCTATGATGAGAGACTCGGTCGTTTAAAATATGAGCTTGAAAAAATAAAGAATTTATCATATATATCATATATTTATCATATATATTGCTTCAGCTTCCGAGAATGAAGACCGTTTTACTGCTGTTAGATTTATTGTCTTCCAATTCTATCCCTATTCATGATGAAGGCAACACCAAGGGTGTGATGACAGCATTTCAGATTTCTATGATACTTTCAAATTACATACTGATGTTCCAGATTTGACCAAGAGGGATATGTCAAAACTTTTAGAACTCTGTTTGAACTCGGACATCATTATCAACAAGGGAAATACTTTTAGACAAAAGGATGGCTTAGCCATGGGATACAGCGCCTCTCCGTCACTTGCGATAATCTAGATGTTCTTCGTGGAAAAAGAATTTATTGAGAGATGTGGAGATGACATTCTTGTCTACCAAAGATACATAGATGACACGTTCATCGTTTTCCGAAATTTATCGACAGATGATATTTTACATCTAGCCAATGAAGTTAACTCATTCATCAAATTCACATCAGAAACGCCAGTAAATGATGGAATAGCTTTCTTGGATTTGTGGGTCTCCTTCCTAAGAGAACAAAAAGTTTACAGCAGAATGATTTTCTCAAAAGATTGTCATTCGGGGCATATAATGCCATGGGATGCTCACGTCCATTTTTCGTTAAAAAGAAATACTACCATAGATGAATTTCGGCGTGCAATAAGAAACTCAACTGAGGATCTTGTGGAAACGAGTATTGAAAATATCAAGTTGAAATTCAAAAGAAATGGTTATCCTGACAAGGCTTTAAATGAATTCTTAGAGCAGGCTTCGATAATCAAAAAAACAATGAACAATCATCATCAAATAATCAAAAGCCATATTATATTCGTCTTCCATTCATTAATTGTAAGCATAAGAGGAAAGTTCATGAACTCTTGAGGCGAACACATTTAACAGACTATGTTCGACCCACTTTCCCAAATCCACTACTTCGAAGAATTTTAGACAATAGACCTTCGGCTTGTCCTTACGTGAACTGTGTCGTTTGTAGCTGTGCTTTGAAACGATATCAATGTAACACGAAGAACTTTGTATACATGATAAAATACACATATAACAACTGTCCAAAGATGTATATAGGAGAAACTGCCAGAACTGTCAGTTCAAGAATAAACGAACATCTTAAATGCACTGAATCAGAAATCTTTAAACATCTAGCTTCACACGAGATTATATCATAAATCTAATTCAATGGCAAATTTTACACAGAGGAATCATCAACACAGCAACAAGAAAAATGGTAGAAGAATAAGAAATTAAGAACAGACTCAACAACAGCTAATGAACGTGCAAAACAAGACATTCATGTAATTTTCTCAATATACAATTCATACAATTCTACATACAATTCTTTATCAATTCTTTTACACTCTTTAGCAAAATTAATGTTACATGCGGTGTTATCACTTGTGAAATTTAGTTTACCTTTCTTTTCCTGTCTTATAATGTAATATTATGTCTGTTATTTGATGCGTTGAAGTGAAAGGAACATTTTGCGATAACTGGTGCATATATTTTGAAAATGTTTTGAGTCAATAAGTAATCAGAATCGAGTGATGCCTCCACGAGCTGCGATCACTGCTGAGATGCGATCATTCATGCTCTTTAATATCAATGAGTCAACAATAGATTGTGGCATCAATTGCCATGTTGCCAGGAGCCAATGTTTCATCTCCTTTATTGTTTTTATGGGAGTGGAACGACAATTGATTTTCCCACCGAAGAAATCCCACACATGCTATATGGGATTCAAGTCAGTGCTGCCGGAAGGCCAGGGCAGTGATAGTATTGCACGTTGTTTCTTGAAGAATTTTACTGCACTCGCTGTGTGAGTTGGTGCACTATCATCCTAAAAGATGAAATTACGCAAACGTCGATGTACAGTCCACATTGAAGCCTTTTGGCTACATAGACACACAAGCTGTTTTGCAGACGATAATCTGCGAATTCCAGCCAGTCTGATTAGACGTCGGTTGCTTCGAGATGTCGTGATTCTCTTCCGTCCTGATCGAATACCATTTTTACATTTCTTAATACCAAAGTCTCTTTGCCAACGCTAGAGAGTCTGTCTTGGAGCACACTTCTTCGGTTTTTCACTTTTAACCAACTGCACATCCCCTAAGAAAATTACTGTCTTTAGTCTGTCGATTCACCATGACCATAAACTCTTATCATTTGATAAATGAATAATCAGCAATAACTATGGTAGTGTATCTATACACGCTATAGATGACTACCTAAGGCTCACTATCTATGTACACAGCATATGCATATGCATTAGATTGTTATGAGCTGAATTTGAATGAAAATCATATGCTTATGTTACCATCTTCTTAACAAATGAATGGGGCAATGTAACATTAGCAATGATTATGTATCCAATAATGCGCATAACTGTCCTGTGAATGAGTCCAAATACTTTTTTGAAAGCTTTTTCTCTTGTCTATACACTGATCTGTATTTCATTTTTCTAACCTATGATTTTGATACCAAAACTTTCAATTAAAGAAAAGTAGTTGTGCTTGACAAAATTTTATGTGGTAGACAACCGTTCAAAGATGCAGCCAATAATTATAGTGAATCCCCAAGAGGAGATCAATGCCTTTCAGATGATGTATGATACTTTTGTAATCAAATGAACTGAGTGGCTGCAGACACTGAGATATTTCAGCAGTTGTAGTGATGTAACATTAATTTTGCTAAAGAGTGTATTTTTTCTTTTAAAATATTTGTATGTACAACTGCACCTACCATAGAAGGTAGGTTTGCGGCAGAAACCCTAGCTAGCATTTTTTTCGCTATCTAGGGCTCCTTGCCTCTGAGAGGTTTCCCATTTGGCGTATGCATTTGTGCTATAGAAAAACTATGGCTTTTTTCATGCAATGATATCTTCAGCTACTATTTTTTAAAAAATGTTTTCGTAAACATCCGTTGAAATGAATCGTCTCCTTTCCAATTTTGCTTCCCCAGAAGAAGGTGTACACCGAAAATTCGGGAATAAGTTTAAAATAACGGTCTCAGAAAAGTCGCCATTTTCTTTTATACACTCAATCACCACAGGCCGCTGGCATATCTAAAATGTATTATTCAATCTTCCAATTCGTTTATAAGTTATGAACACATATAATTGTCGCAACAACCGCAAAATAATTGCGCAGTATAGAAGTGGAAAATAGAGAAAATATGAACGTTTTTTACGTTTACTTTTCCAGATCTACATACATAACTGTGACACTATCAGTTCGTATGTCCTTTCTGCCGATTCCTACAACTTATTTTCTGGGCTTCGAACATGCCAGCAAAAAACGATGGGCACTGTGAGCACTGCACCACTGCAAGCACTGTAGCCAGTGAAGACACAATTGGGCTTAAATCGTTTGTTAAGTCAATATTCTCATTTGATTCTTTTCTCACGTAATTCATGCAGAATAAGCGAACATCTGTTGAACTCTCTTAGTGTTATTCTCGTATGTGTTTGTAATACTTTCATTTAAATTGACGGACATATTCGTGTTCTTAATTGACAGCAATATAAAATTGCATTCACTCTATATGGCTAACAAAATCCGAATTTATACCCTTCCAAAACTATTTCGAAATTGTTACGTACGTTCCATTCCACTCCGGAACTTGGCGCTAAGCAACACAAATTCCATTGTGAAATGACAAATCCATTGTCGAATATGTCCAGCAAAACTGTATCAGCAATTCAATCGCCAACTATTTCAAATGACAATTTTGGAGTTCTTTTCGTCTACAATGACAAACATGTAATTGTTGGTTTCTAAATAATCGACCACTGCAAACTGTATTATTCCCATCAAGCTACACAAAGAACTTTTTACAAATTGGACGTTCTGTCAATAGGATAGGGGTAGATTTTTTATTCTTCCTTAAAAAGTAGACCCCATACAAATATTTATTGAATCAGAAAGTTAGATAGAAAAGAAATTGAGAGAGAAACATCTAATGATCCTCTAGTCGGGAGATCAAGCCCATTGAAGAATATTATTTGAAGACGGCTTGAAGGCGGAGACATTGCTTCAAATTTATGATCTTTATAGATGATCTATGATCTATCGTAAATCCTTCCGTCAGAGGCAACTCCGTTTTTAAAAGCGCGTGCTCCTTGTGTCTGTACATGATGAAACAAGAATAATTTAAATGCACTATGTCAAAAACGTTATATTCTTCAGACTGAGCACTTTGAAAATTATCAAATATATAAAGAGAACGGGAGCTGCTGACACTTTTTTCCTAAATTCGCGCACAAAGGGCTTAATAGCATGGATTTGTAGATATTGAATTTGGATATGGATTTGGATTTGTAGATGCATGGATTTGTAGAATTGAATGAGTAAATTTCATGCTTTGATTAATTTTGGCGATTTTACTCATTTTGTAGAGGCTCTCAGACATCAAATACTGAATCATGTGACTCACTTCTGCCTTTATATCGAAGATGATGTTCTGAACTCAATCATGTTTCAAATTTCATTGTATTCTGACAAATAGTTTCTTTTCTGCCAACGAAAACGTGCGAAAATGTTTCACAATCCCTAGATATTTCTTGAATTTTGCTATTGGATTCCAATGGGAATCCTTTAACCTCAACTGTAACCGAAAGCGACTGGCTGTGACACTCAAGAATTTGATTTTGTATTCAGCGTTTCAATATCTACAAATCCATGCCATTAAGCCCTTTGTGCGCGAATTTAGGAGGAAAGTGTCATTAGCTCCCGGACTAAAAGTACTCTTGGAAGATTTGTGGAAAGGACACCGATGATTCCAAAAACTGCCGATTCGTATTCTATTTTGGTTTAAATATGCCGACATTCATTGATTTTATCACAAATCGATTTAGGTAACGTCTAATTCTGCTACTATCCGCCAAAAAATAAAAATACTAAAAATTTATTAAGCGAGTTGAGTTATCTTGAAATGAGATAAATATACGTTGTAAGGCTCATTATCGGTTTTTATGATGACTGAGTTGTTTGGGTGATGTTCAATTGATATTCGGCACGGATTCACAGGGCCTAAAGATGAGAAAATAAATGAAATTATTTTATTTTTCTAAAGATGGTCTCAATTATATCGAATACTTGCATGAATGGTCAATTGCACAATGTCGTGGTCATCTGTTATCGAAAATGAAAAAATGATTTTTAATTGCAGCAAACACTTGCCGCTCACGTGGAATGTTGTTGGCATGAAGCGACAGAAATACAGCAAGGAGGAAGTAAAGGAAATAATATCAGCAAACATGAAGGGCATAACAAGGTATTTTGTTTCATTCTCAACAGCCCGTGTTTTATCTTAACAAGCCAAACTTTGTTGCAGTATATTTTCAAACTTTCTTTAGCTAAATTATTGTTCTCCGATCATGTTGCTGTTATATAAAGGTGATGCTCAATTAGGATTTATTCATTAGCTTACTTTTTCTGAAAAATACAGGGGAAAGTAATTCAATTCAAGCCTCATTGGTCATTCCATTGCCTCATTCGTCATTGTCCAATCTCAAGCTAATGCATATAACGAAAACGGCAGATGACAAATTCCATGCTCTATCTCATGCCATGGACGAAAAGCACAAGTCACACGTATGCAACGCTACAAAAAACTACGGAGATGTCTAGTAGGCCTCTAAATCCCTTTTCCAAGCATTGCGTACAAGTTTGTGATGATGGACTCTTGATAAATCAATTGTGTGTAAGACCGCGCTTTGAATCGCGGTCTTCGAACGGTGGCATGGCATCATAACCCACACCTTAATTGACTGAAACACATCGAGACGTTCGAAAATTGAATTTGGTAATGATTTCCAAATGATGTCATCCAATTTTTTCCAATAACTATTATTTGCGTTTCTGCTAGCATTCATTGGTATGCATGCAGATATGACGCTAGGTCCAACTGCCCTCCTTCATCCTATCTTCCCGACTGCAATCGTACCGGGATTCGAACACATGTCATGTGGAAAGCCAGCCGGAGCGGCAGTAGGCGTATTCGCGACCAAATCGTTGATTTAGTTAACTATTTGAAAGTATCTATTTTATTTTGTGCTGTAAGCTCTGTAGATGTTGAAAGGAAAATCATTGCACAACCAATTTACCTTCTTGTTCCCTGAAACAAATCTAAGAAAAATTCGGAATAAGAAATTGTATTTGGACCAAACCGCAATTGTTGTTCATCAGAATGCAATGAGGGGGCCGACTAACGTGTCAACAAAGTGCATGCAGACCAGTCGTTACATATCAAGCTCTTGTGATAAAACATTTTCTGAAAACAAGTTTTGTCAAATTATAGCGAAAATTTGCAGATTTCAATGATCAATCAAGTCAATCTGACTTCTAAATATTCCACTATCAATCATCCATGCAATCACTCAGCCTCACTATTAAATAAAAATCGTGACACGTTTGCTTTATCTTTAGTTTGTTAATTGGATTAAATTCTCACTGAGAACAGCACAAACATAGGTTTTCCTCATTGTATGTTTGGTCGAATTTCTCTTGAATGCATTTATTTTACGACTTTGCAATTTTGAATGCGATTTCTGGTCAAAGAGATCCATATGTTTGTAAGGCACAAATAATTATCATCATCTCATATTCATCTCATCGTTGCTCGTTTATTAGAAAGAACTTGTCAAAATACATGTCAAGACATGTCATTTCTAGTGATTAAAATTATATGCAAAAATATCTTCGATGTGGATGTTACTTTGATCACATTAATCTGATGGTTGCAAGTCGTTCTAATTGGCAAAATAGGCAAAATGGCAAAATTGGGTCAGATTTCAATGTATACTCGGCACCTATATCAGCATTTGCCGACATTTTGTCAGACTTCGCCTCTGACTCCGACTCCGGGGTTTGGTTTGATAGGACTCCGACTCAAGGGTTTGATGAGACTCGGATTCCGACTCCGAGGTTTGATGAAACTCCGACTGTGACCTCGGGGTTTAATGAGACTCTGACTCCGGCCGGGGTTTGATAGGACTCCGATTCTGATTCCGGGCAGGGTTTGATGGGACTCCGACTCTGACTCCGGCCGGGGTTTGATAGGACTCCGACTCTGACTCCGGCCGTGGTTTGATGGGACTCTGACTCTGTTGGAGCCCACGGTTCAATTTCAAAGGTTATAATCCTCATGACAAAGAAGTTCTATAAGTGTGTTATGATCATAAAATCAATAAATAGCATTTATTTGCTTTCATTTCTCGCGCAAAAACTTTATTCTTTTATCAGAAAGAAAATTATCTTTTTGAAGGAAATTTTATTCTGATGATGCCGAAGATGAATTTGGCGAGTGAAATAACGCAGACATATTTAAGAGTAAAACAACTGACTTGCTTTCGCAAATTGCATGGCTTAAAGTAATCACGTCATCTGATTTCCGGAGCAATTTTTACCTTTGACAGACTATTTATTTAGGAGGTAAAATCAACTTCCGATCTTAATATTCCTGTGACATATTAGCAAACATGAGAAATGCAAGAACATGGCAAGAAGAAGGAGTTAGTCTTGGCAATTTTAGTTTCATGAGAACATCGATCACTCTTCATCTGATTGCCTCTTCTCCGCATGAAAGAGGATGTTTTCGTTTCAGCTTTCAGGCCAAGCCACAAGTTTTAATGTTGATTTTCTTACGATTTTCATCAAGGGATGATGGAAATTACTGAAAAACTTATTCATTTTCGTTATTGGTGCTTCATTCATTACTTGGTTGTACATTGTCAGGATTCTATGCTTACTTATAAAACAATTTATTGATGAATCCAGGAAAGAAATTGACAACTATGATTAACTTGTATAACATATTTTTACCACTTCTATTAGCAAAGCCTTAAAAAATCAGAGGAATAATTAGATATACAGAAGAAATTCCAAAATTATAAGAAAATCAACGCTAAAGTGAATAGCATGATCCTGAATATATACGTTAAAACGAAATAGAATGACAATCAATCGATTTTCCATTGAATGATAATCGAAGAAGTGGAACTTTTGAGTTTCGTTCATGTTTAATTTATATTTTACTATTACATAGAAAAGTCATAGCTCAGCGATCGGCGTATTAATCTCAAACGAAATTATCTGTTGATTTCACGTGAGTAGCTATCTCCTCCAGCATCGTCAATTTGTGAGTATTCTTAACAGTGAAATTGAATAAACACATATACACTCTCCATCCGTATTGTATTTCTTTCTGCATCATACTTGCCATTTGAAAGAAAAAAGGGCAAGAAATATCATGAAATTTGATATACAAGCTCCACTGTCACACGATATTCGTTTGTGATTGTCATTCAACTCACGAAGGCTTCGGTCAATGGAATGTTGTTTGAACAAAGTGAATGTAATGACATGAGAGATGTTGATTATCATCTATTTGAAATTTTAATGTAACCAGCAAGAGAATTAGATTCAGTTGTTGCTCTGTGATTTGGTATTAAGGAGATTGACATCGCATTGATTTTAATTGATGAAACTACCACAACGTAGCTCATAATTGCCATTAACGGACTCCTGATTCTATAGTCGAGTCGATTGACCTTTTAGGGCAATTTTTACGAGCATCCTGCTTATAATTTAGAGGCTTTTGTCTGTTGAACTTTTAGTGTTCGATCCGTTCTTCTGCAAGTATTAATGCAAATGAACATGATGTGGAGTATATACAAACTGTAATTATTCAGACTTATTTCTTAAAATTTCAATTACTTTTTCCTTGCTGATAGTGTTACTCAGATATCGCCGGTGAATCGACAAAAGCCGTTACATGAAAAATGTCAATTCTTCAGGAGAACGTTATTTTTCTATTTTTTAAAAGTAACACACAATATCAAAAAACTGAAATAGTCAAGTAATATCATTTCACATTGTCATCAAAAATTGCCACAGAAGTGTTTTGTTGCAGACTGTCTCATACAGTTTCGGAAGTCCCATTTGTACATGTGGCCTTTTGCATCCTTCCAATGTACACATAAAGCCCTTTGCATTTAGACAACTGTTTTTCTTCGTATGGGATGTTCAAGGAAAGTGTAAAAGCAGTTTATTTTCTGAAACCTCGTAGCATGGCGAATTCAAAAGTCATTGTTTTCATTTTCAGACAGCGACGCCTCAGTCTGTGCAACGACTTTACAACGTGCTTGTCCTCAATTGTCTCCTTTACGCGACACCAAGTTGATGGGATTTCGGAATGACAAGAGACGCCTCAGGAGTTACGTAAATAGAAGTATTAAATTCAAGTACTGCAAGGCGATCAACATTCAAGACACTATTGCAAAAATTGAAAACTGCTTGTTAAAGGAGGTCACTGCCAGAGAAACGCATCCACTTTACAAGTTCCTTCCTCCTAAGATAAACCACGACCGGAATCTAAGAAGAAGACCACATTTATTGCAAAGAATAGTAAACAACAACAACATCGGAAGGGACTTTTTCAACCGAATACTTCACACTGACTTTACCATTTGACATTTCCGTCTTCAATCTACCACTCCTTTACCCTGAATGACTAACCAAGTAACTTACATAATTGTTTTCTTCATCAATTGTAATCCGTCATGCATTTGTCATATCGGAATAAAGCGTTTTATTAATAATTTTTATTATTATTTGATTGGATAAACTTGAATGGATAAAAAGACATGTGCACATGTAAAAAGTATTGTACATTTTCTTTTGTTCAAGCCCCTGATGAGAGATGTGTCAAATGAAACATTGAAAACCCTTGATGGGTACAAGCCATATATCGTTGTTTCCATCAAACCTAATGAATGAAAATGGGGAGGAAGCATGTACATGTGCAAGCAGCTTGCATATACATTGTACAATTTGAATGCATAAAAAATCGTACATTTTTAGGCGTTATTGCTCTAAAATGCACTCTATATGAGCAATACTTTCGCTATAGAATTAATATATTTCATATTTATGCATTATATTACTTTGTTATGTATAGTTATGTTTTGACAGATAGTAACACTGTTATGCTTGAAAAAGATTCTATGCTGAGCACTAACCATCGTAAACGTATAAAAGACAGAAGTCGGTTGCAAACTTTTGCTGTCCTATAACTTCCAATATATGCTGAATCACTCGCAGACTCTCTCGAATTTCTTAACAATAATTTTCGCGTAAATAAATTTCCCGCTTGCTCCTTGGTTGACATTTTATGCACAAGAACAGTTGAAGGCACCTCTTTCCATGCGAATATAGTGTTTAAAGTTTATATACGAAGATCATTCTGTTTAAGATAGTAGTTATTATAGATAATTTATCTATGTATTAGCAAAGTACATTTACTGTAGAGATACGTGCGTATGTTCATAGCTTTATCACACCAGTGAAATATGATTCCTAATTTCATTTCAATATTAATTTAAGTTACCATGATCTATCTTATGAGATAAGAGATTTGCAACAGAAGAAAGTAAACAAATACAAAACCATATTGCGTTCACCATACGCCGCTGTCACCCCAGAAAGTTCTCAGTCGAACATTACTGAAATTGATATGATAATATTTTGATATATTTTAAATTAAATTATATTAAACCTTACGAAGTCGCATGAAATTCGCTATACATCATAGTTACGAAAGAGCTTTGATATGAAACACCATAATAGCAAATCTAAAAGTAAATATGCAAACAAGAAATAATAATTTCCCTTGTTATTTTATCGGTATAATGAAAAAAAGACAGAAGTATTGATCAAATCAATGCCCAGACCATTGCACTACATGGAAGGATCAACTTTTCTGAGAAAAATGTGCTTATTTCCAATATTTTGTGGTCTCAAACCCGAAGAAACCCATGTTTGGGTTTATGATAAAAACAGTAATCCAACCCGATTGGTCTTCAAATTTGTCCTACCCGAAATCATACTTTCGCGTCGGGTCGAGTTCGAGTTCGGGGAGGATCGCTCAATTTTATCATCAAATATAGATACATATGCGACATGCGTGCATAATATGGATTGAGAATTGAGATGATCATAAGGACCGCCAGTTCTATTCTAAGAAATGCCATATATACATCGCCCACTAAGTCTAGAAAGCAAATTCAACCGATAAATTCATTGGAAATGAGTATCTCAAAATCGGTGATTCACCACTGACTTGAATTGGGACATGATTCTCTAGCACTATCAGATGTTGTAAATATCTTGATGATAAAAATATATGTCTAAATTGCAATGCTTGATAAAGACTATCATGATGCACATTCTCTAGATGGCAACATAAACTGCGGCATGGAAAGCTGTTTGGAACGTATGGGAAGGAAACTATTATGGACAGAGCTGGATAAGCGATAAAGTCGGATTCTGATACCGCTGTTGAATAAGATACGTGCATTGCTAGAGGTTGGACTTCAGCAATCTTTAAATGTTGAGTTGATTTTAATATTCTCCATTTAAGAATAATTGTATTTTAGAAAATTCATGATACAGATGCACAATTAATAGCAGTGAGAAAACCAGTTCCAAACAGTATTCAGTTTGACCCGCTTTAACTGAATTATCAAAATCTGCCACGAGATCATTATTATTCAGAGTTGCTAATTGTCAGTTCTTGCCCGGCAGCGCGGCCAGATAACTAGCTTCTCGGCTTAGCGCTGCCTTGCCACTATCCATGCCGGGCTCTAAAATGCATCGAGATTCCTGGGGCCCATTCCCCCCCGCCTGCTTAATTTCTAAAGTATTTCTCAGAGCAACTCGTAGGCCTATATGAAAAACACCTTGCAACATATTGGCGTATGAAACTTCCAATCGTGCCATTCATTTGCCCTAACTATTTCCTACATGCATAGTAACTAAATGACCATAGAAATGTATATACTTTATAATAAATAAAAACAGTAAAATAATGCATGGCTATTCAAATTTGAAATCCAAAGTTTCCGGCAACATTTGAAATTTTTGGCCATGAGTCCCACTGGTTCATACTCATGATGCCAAAATGGTTAAATGAACTGAGAAGTTTCTTCCAAGCATAAAAGGAGGTTGATAGGATTGACCTATGCACATTTGCAAAAGATATTCTGCAAATTCAAGTAGCCTACTTTCATGTGAGATTTCAAAAACGAAAAGCGACTTAAAGATATTCAAATTCTTGAAGTGATTGGAAAAGCACCAAAACACATTGGGCTGTATGCAATATCTATAGTATAATTGATTATCAATCACATGTAGTCAACAGACTCAAGCTACTACGAGTGTACATGGGGAGGGTGAGGCACATTGAACATGTTTTTGAACTTTTCTCAACAAAAAAATGCTAAATCAAATGACTAAAATCAAACTCGGATGGAAAGTTGAGGGCAAGTAGTAAGTAAACGGCGAACTTACGACCGGCGCCCCCCCCCTCTGGAACGACAGAGGTTGTGGTCTGTCGTGGTGTGCCGGCCAGGTTGGCCCACGTTCACAAAATGTTCGCCGACTCCCCCCCCCCTGGAACGACAGAGTGTCGTGGTGGACTTGGGCGACCGCCAGGATTTGTCTTGAGGCTATAGTGTGTGATGTTTTTCGTGCAATCTGCTGAATGTTGGGTTGTAAAATGGGTCGTTTCGAGTGGAAGGAGTGCTCGGATGGGAAAACGGAGGCCAGATTCGGATTCAGCGTGAAATTCTGCATCTGTATGGTGAATTTGAATGCAATCGGAGAGAAAAAATTTTCGCTGACGTCCCCCCCCCCCTGCGCCAAACTTCCAATTTTGCTTCTAGTGGACGGATTTTGTCGTGCCATAGCTCGTTTGAAAGGTAAGAGTGAGACAAATTCAGTGAAAGGAACGGCTTGTTCATATCTGTCTTCGTTTAGATGTGAGACGCCATTTAAGATTTTGGGACAATGGCGAAAAACGACAGAGTTAGAATTTGGGACGTTTTGGGCTGTAGCTTCAAAACGAAGCATCGGATTGGAAAACGGATTTCAGATTTGGAATCAGCTTGATGTTATTGTCCAATGAGGATCGTCATCCAATGAAAATCAAGCATTTCTATATAAATAGCGAGCCTTCCACAGTGAGAATCATTCCATCGTTGAATCACACGAGTGACGGACGTACATTTTCTCTCTCTAGTTCCCTATTCTATTATCCAACTAAAATGGTAAGTCGCTACTTTCCTCCCTCTCCTCCCTTGAACGTAAACTTAATACAATCTTTTTCATTTTCAGGCATCTACTCCATCTGCTGCACTAGTAGGACAAAATGGCGGTCAAACGTTACAAGGTTCGTTACGATCAGATCATCTACAACTGAGGCCAGTGGAAGAAACAACCAAGGTACATAATCCTACACCGCTACAGCGTAAATTTAAACAAGTCTTGCGTTATGACGATCATGGCGTAGTACTCCAAACGGGAATGCTCCCTTCCACGGATGTCAAGATAATGCACAATAAGTATGGGGACTACATACTGATCCCCGTGAGTCCGTACATTCGCCACCAACTTGATATTATTGAGGAGTACGTGACATTAAATATGGACATTCCTACTCCTCTTGCTCAAGAGTGGAAGGCGAGAGATGACAAGGATATTCCCTATAGAAAGATTTGGGATGGTAATCACATTTGCCTACCGGTATCAAATTGGTGTACTTACTATAAGAAGGAGGGAGATCATTCAACATCCATCAGATGTGATGAGCTCGGAGAAGGTACTTGGGATATCCTTTTAAAAGTTAATGGGCTATATTATGGTCGTCACAAGGATAATAAAATAGCCTCTCTCTCCATGCATATGGAATCCATCCTATATATTCCAAAACCACCCAACGTGGATGACATAATTGATCAAATCCTTAACAGCAGTGGTACGAAGAGCAAGTCGGAGAAGAATGCTGCATCAAAACGCAAATCAAAGAAGGAGAATTACTAGTCCTTTCCTAACTCTACCCTATGACAATTCGCTTATGTGCTTTGAGTGTCGTAGGCGTGGTCTAATTAGATACATTTTACTTCTTCGTTGCCATCATATCATTTGTGTATTTTGTCGTGAAAAGCATCGATGTAATTCTTCATTTTGTAATATGTTATAGAACGTTTCCTTAGATGTGTAAATTTCCGTTTTAGGCTTCTATCATCATTTTTATGGATTGTGAGGGTGAACCTGTACAGGAGCTCAGTGCTATTGCTATGAACAATTGGACATATCAGATTGTTAGTGTCTATCATCAACATGCCAACTGCGATCCCAATGTTGATCAATGGGCGAGAAAACACATTCATGGACTTAATCTGAAATATTTGCAAGACTATGGCTTTTCTTGTGAGAGTGCTCTCCTTATTGACTTTAAACGATGGTTAGCTGCTTTCAATGTTATACGCATCTTTTGTAATAATCCTGGTAAGGAGAGGAAAGTATTTCCCAATCTAATCATTGATGATATTTTGCTCCCGCCTTGGGATAGTAGAGTGAATCAACATTATCATGAAGTCACGAAACGTTTTAAGGATTTGTGTGTTCCTATTTTGTCTATTCGTTGTAGTAGCTACGTTCATAACCAATGCTTCTTTCCTTCTTACCTCAACACTGCCAAAGTCCTGTATGGTTATCATTGCTCGCTGTATGATAGTTACCAGCTGTATCTATTTTATCTCTTTCAAACCATTGATTTATAGTGCATGCTTGTTACCGTTATTCAATAAATGTTACTATGAGAAGAGTTGTTGTTTTCATGCAATGGATGGGTTAGATAAAGGGCGATCATGTCTTTCTCAAACGACTGCGGAACATTACATTTTCATAGGCAAAGTTTAAAAGGAGCTGTTCAAGATTATGTGATAAAATTTCATAAAGATGAGACCGACATCGAAGCAGTGGTTGATGATGCTAGCACTCTATTTCTAGAGTTAATGAATACATTCTCTGATAGCATTATCATGGCGCGATTAGTTGCGAAAATTAAGTTTAGTCATTTTGGAAAGGAAGAGGTGGAAAGTCGCTCTTTCCATTTTGCTTCTTATTCAATGGAAGTGGTAGATCATCCCCAAGAATTTTTTAAAAGACATATGATAAAAATTGCTGAACGTCTTAACGCATTTAACCATCATGGTAGCAGTCTAGTGATTGAAGCGATTTCAGATATTCACATTCAACTTTCCATAAAGAAAAATTGCAAATGCAGTGGTACTTGATTGTAGCACAACTGGTTTTCGAGCTATGTCTGCTCACTCTCGAAGTATATTCCTTCTGTACATGCGTCTATTATTTAGAAAAGGCTAGCAAATTCATATCTTCAAAAAGACTTGCTATAGACATCAGTAACGGTGAAACTATGTGTTGTGATGTGTGTAAGCGAAAGGATGGAAATGAAAAGCGCATCTTCAAGAGATGTAAGCATGTTTTGTGTCAACGCTGTTTCATACGTAATTGCATTCAACTTTGCAAATGTAACCACTGTGATATTGCTCATTTCGAGTGTCACTTATGTCGCAATAGTTAGTATCTATGCAAATGTGGTAAAGATAGGTTTTAGCAAAGACTAACACGGAAAATGGCGAAACGTAAAAAGGCGAAACGTAAAAGTCAAAAGTCTTCAAAGTTTTCTTCAGCCATTCAAGCTCTCCGACGAATGAAAGCAAATCAGCGATACAATGCTATACGACATGCTAACGATAAATTCATTTGTGAAATTATTTCTCATGTGAGGAAGTTGAGGACGAAGAAATTAGCGCCAAAACAACGAAAGTTACTTAAGCGATATGCTACGAAATTGCGTTTCATCTCCAATCCTAAAGTCACCCTTCAAAGAAAGAGGAAAACTCTAACACAAAAGGGCGGTTTCCTTTCAGCAATACTTCCAATGATACCTCCTGCCGTGGGCAACCTATTGGGTAATATCTTTGGCTCTAAGCGTTAATTATGCAAATGTTGAATCTCAAAGTAATAAAATGGATTTCAGACTTCAATGCGATAAAGTTCTGACTGTATCAGTTCCATCTCATGCAGGTAAAACTGTTTTCACGCTGAATTTATTGGATAAAAGAAGGGAGTTGTTTAAGGAACCTATCAATCGAGTGATTTGGTGTTATGGTATTTATCAACCGTCCCTGTTTCAGGAATTGCAAAGTCGCAACTTTATTCGACATGAAGGAATTATTCCAGTGGATAAACTTCAGTCCAATGATGTTGTTGTATTGGATGATTTATTAAAAGAAAGTAAGAATTCAAAAGATGTTACAGATATGTTCGCTCGTGCAGCACATCATAAAAGGTGTTTTATCATCTATATAACACAAAATTTGTTTCCTGATGGAAAAGAAGCTCGTACACGAAACCTGAATACACACTATTGTGCTATTTTCAAGAATCCGCGAGATAAAAGTCAATTTGAAATTTTAGCGCGACAAGTTGCACCCAGAGGATCAAAAGCCTTAATTGAAATTTTTCAAGCAGCTACTGAAAAACCATACGGTTACTTATTCATTGACTTTACGCAAGAGTGTCCGGAAGAATTTAGATTTCGAAGTGATATTTTGAAAACTCCCATGATTATCTACAAACTATGAGTTCTTATTCTCGCATGATTGTTATTCCTCAGGATGAATATGTACAATTGACTGCCATGCAGCAAGTAAAGCAACCTCTTGCAAATCAAATGTATAGGAAAGAAATAGATTATCAGCAAAATGTTCACATCAAAGATCCACATCGTGCTGTATTATTACAATCGGAAACTGTTGAACAATTGAAAAACTTGAAGAATAAGATGCGTGACTCTGTATCGACTGCTACACCTTTAGCATCTCGCGCACATGCCATATCTCTTTTCAACAGTATTGAACCCCATCTCAATGTAAGTGATAGAGGAGAAATCATTACAGATGAAAATAAAGTGATTGATGCTTCACGTTATGAAGACTTGATTCAGTATGCGACACGTAGAAAGCGCCGTCAGGGCTATGTTCCACCTGGTTGGTCATACTTTCTTAAACTATTGAAAAAGCATAATGTGCCAAAATTTGCTTTGAATAATGAGACATTGAAAGAACTTGATTCAACAGTGGCTACTGCTCCAATGCTTCAGACGATGAAAATGCCAACAAATTGGTTTAAGACGTCACCTGCTACATCCCCTCCCACACTCACTAAGCAAACAAGAGGAAGAACTTGACGTAGATCTACATCGCCACTAAAAATAGTAAAAGGAAAACGTAAAACAGCTCCTCCCAGGAAATACATGTTCTCAGACTATTAATATGAAGCAGATGTGTTGCTTGCCATGTAATGAGCCGCCAGAGGTGAATGTCGTTGTCACTTGCACTTGCTGCGCCAGCTCTCATAATGAAACCCCTAAGCAATGTGAACACGATCGCAAAACCGCTAAAGCTAAATGCTGCAGTTGTTGTAAATGTAGAAAGGCAAGAAAGCAAAAAGATGAGAAGGAGGAAAAAGAGTCAGTCGTCGTCGACTGAACGTTTGAAGTCAATCTATTATGATGTAAAACATCCGGCAGGATTTGCATCTATCAAGAAATTATCAAAAGCGAGTGGTCTTCCACAATCACAAGTGAAACGATGGTTAAAGGGTCAGGCTACCTATACACTCCACAAACAAGCGAAAAAGAAGTACCGCACCCGCCATTATATTGTTCATGATATCGATGAACAGTGGCAAGCAGATTTGTGCGATGTCGCCTCCATTTCAAAACATAACTCGGGCAATAATTTTATTTTAACCGTCATTGATATTTTCTCGCGTTATGCGTGGGCTCAACCTTTAAAAACTAAAGAAGGGAAAGGAGTAGCAAAAGCATTCCAAACAATTTTTCGAGAAGGTCGGATTCCAAAAAGAATTCAGAGTGATCAAGGAAAAGAGTTTGAAAATCAGCATGTGAGAAGATAATTTGAGAGGCATGACATTGAGTTGTTTAGTGTAAAGAGTGCTTATAAAACTGCACTCGTTGAACGTTTTAATCGCACATTAAAAAATCGCTTGTAGCGACATTTTACTGCCAACTTGACACAAAATTGGACAAAGGTTCTACAAGATACACTCCATGCCTACAATCACTCTATCCATCGTTCTATTGGACTCAGACCAGTAGATGTAAATGCTGACAATGTAGATAAAGTGCGCGAATCATTCCAACGTAAACGCACTCATGTGAAAAGTGATGTGAAAATTGGTGATAAAGTTCGTATCTCAAAAGTGAAAAGTGTTTTTGCTAAAGGGTACCTCCCGAATTGGACAGAGGAGGTATTTACAGTATCAAGGATTAATCAAAAAGACTCTCCGACCACCTACAAGTTGAAAGATTACGATAATGAAGAAATTGAGGGTAGCTTTTACCGCGATGAGATTGAGGTAGTCACTGAAAGTGAAACATATTTGGTAGAGAAAATCATTCGATGTAAAAAAACGGCAAGGTGAAGAATGGTGTCTTGTTAAATGGACTGGTTATCCTTCAAGTATGAACTCTTGGATGCGTCGTGCCGACATCTTTCATCTAAGTAATCGACAGTGATTCATGCAAAGTTGTAACTAACAATGTTTAGGGTTTGAGCTATGAATCCAACTGCCTCATTTTATTCACGACCCTCCTATGTAAGTGGTGGAGGACAAATTTACATCGGCGCTCGCCGCCAACGTGGAGGTAGCATACTTGGTGCACTGAAATCAGTTGTAGCACCTCTCATATCCAATGTCGGTAGATCTTTAAAACGAAATGTTTTAAGTAATGCCGTTGGCTTTGCTGGTGATGTTGCTAGTGATCTTTCCAGAGGTAGGAGTTTTAAGAGCAGTTTGTTGAATTGTGGGAAGGAACGCGGTTTAAAAACATTGAAGCAGACCTTTGCTGGTGTTACTCAAGGAAAGAAATCACCTAAACGAATGAATAAAGGAAGGAGGAAACATCGCGGAGCTGGTAAGGTGCAATCTTCAGTCAAAAGGCATTCACGCAAACGTCGCAGAGGTTCTAATCATTCATCAGGCGCTAAACGACGACGCTGCTATAACTTCTAATCATGGAGTGTAAAACTTCCGGTTTTTGTTTGTTTGATCAACAAGCCATACAGACAGATATTCTTAGTTCAAGTATTGTAGATTATCATTCTCGAACAGCTGAGAATGCTGGCCCCATTGAAATTGTTATTCCTGGTGGTAGTGATGACTACATAGATTTGAGTTATGCGATGCTTGATTTGAGGTTTAGAATTCAGCAAGCAGATGGAACTGCTATTGACGATACACATAAAGTTGGACTGAACAATTTACCATTGACTACATTACTTCGCGATGTTTCTCTAACGATTGGAGAGCAGCAGGTGGAAGGTGGTCAAAGCGATTATCCCTATAAATCATATTTCAATCATGTATCACAGTTTCATCCAGCAGCACAAAAAAGTCATATGGAAGCCATGGGATGGTATAGAGATGAAGCAGGAAAATTTGATGTTGAAACAAACAGTGGCTTTGTAAAGCGATCTGCTATGATTAAAGATAGTAAAGTATGTCAGCTATATGGTCCGCTGAATTTAGACTTCTTTAGACAGTCAAAGTTTTTACTGTGTAATACCAGCATGCGACTCAAGCTGACATTGAATAAGCCTGAATTTGCGCTGAATGCATTTGCTAAAGTTGACAATTGTAGAATTCATGTGGAAGATATTGCACTTTACATTCGTCGAGTAGTACCGAATCCAAGTGTCATTAGAGGACATGCTGAAGGTCTTAACCGCCAAAATGCCATTTACCCCGTTCAGCATACAAAGCTTCTCACCTTTACAATTCCGAAAGATCAAAAGAGTTTCATGAAAGAAGGCCTCTTTCCATCGGAAGCACCGAAGTTCCTCATGGTGGCAATGGTTGAAAATGATGCATTTAATGGTAATACAAAGAAGAATCCTTTCAATTTTAAACACAATCAGTTAAGTGAAATTGCTTTACGTGTAAATGGTGTGAGTCATCCTGGTCCACCTTACAAACCAGATTTTGCTGCGGATTAATTTATGCGCAGTTATGTTGATTTTATGGATGTCTTTGGCTTTTACAATACGGATGACACCAACGGACTGACTATGAAAGAGTTTAAGAGTGGATATACTATTTATGCATTTGATTTGACTGCTGACAGCGATATTAGTGCCCCCTATCGTCAAGCGAACGTGCCTCATAATATTCGTTTGGATTTGACGTTCAAAAGAACACTACCTGAGACGATCAATGTATTAATTTATGCAGTCTTCGATTCAAATATTGAAATTACAAAGTATCGTGACGTGATTTTTCAGTATAATCGTTAATGAGTTGGTTGACTGCTGACGATATTAAGACTAAAGTGCAGCGTAATGCAGACGGAGCGACGTTGAAGGCTTTCGATAATGTCTATTCACTCGATACCTTACCACCTGCAGTAAATCACTATCCCATCTTTATTGTGCTAAACACTCATTCGCAGAATTTAGGCGGTGAGCATTGGAAAGCGATCTTTGTTGGAGAAGACCGACGTGGTGAACTATTTGACTCTCTTGCTCAACCTCCAAATATACCAACACAGCAGTGGTTGAGAAAACATACGCGTCAATATCAGCGTAATGAACGCATACTACAACATCCACTTTCATCAACGTGTGGTGCTTTTGTACTGTACTTCATCTTAAAACGTTTACATGTATCTCGATTTGCATCTGTTATTCAAAACTTTTCATGTAATCCATCCTCTAATGAAAAAATGATTTGTAAGTTCTATCATGATTTGAAATAAAAACATCATGTTGGAAAAATTGTTTTTTATTTTACAATCCGCTGGGTATGTACATACTCGATGAGATAGTCTAGGATCACATTTGCTTGTACATGAGATTTTAGTCCAGTAATGATCACTTTACTATTATGAAAGATTGCCACATGCACAGGTAACCAACAACTAATGATAGCTGCGGGAAAAAGTTCGGGTTCATAACACAAATTGTAACTGCTGGTACGAATCTTCAAAAATGATACACTTTCACTCAATTGAGTAGAGATCACCATATTGTCCACAGTCAGATTCGACATCACACACCTCTCCCTCTTCCATATCCGACGTAGTAGTCTTTGTAGCTCTAAGCGCATTGACTGCGCCGATGAATGAGAAAGGGCGCCGAGAATCTGTACAGTCCCATTTGGGAAGAGTTGAAGATTCCGTGAATTGTTCATCTTCACCACTAACATTTGAGGTCGGCCCGGGTAATACTTGCTGTTTGGAAGGTATTGGTGTAATGTTGTGAGATCGATTTTGGTGTAGAGTCTGAAGCGACGGAGAATGTTGACGATGGTGTAGCGATGGCGCTTCATGATGAAAGAATGAGTAAATTGAGCGATGTACCTTCCTTTTATACTTTTCCCAACTACCTTGATGAAATGTGAAGTTAGTATGAAGTTGGGAATGATAGAGTTGAATTCGCCGATTGTTGACGCGCAACCAGATGCGATTTCCAATACATGAATGTCTTTTCATATAGAAGTATTTCAAATCCTTCATGATATGATGTAGAGATTGAAAATGACGATAAGATAAAGCAAACTCTCTTCTCACATTTCCAGTTGAATCTTTGAAATAGACGTTTCGATCATGATCCGTTTCAATACGTTGTAGGGAATCTAATTTCCAACTCATGGTGTGTGATAGTCATGTCTGATTAAGATTTGCATAGTAGGGCGATGAACTCACGACGAATAAATGTCATGATGGAGCGATGTATGTATCTTCTATACTTCTCCCAATTGTATTTGCGAAATGAGAAACAGTTTGCGGAATGAGAATGGCAGATTTGAATTTCATTTCTGTAATGTTGAAGCCAAACTTGATCACCCAAGGAGATGAATCTTAATGTTTCAAAATATTCCAAATCCCTCATGATATCATTGAGGTTGACAAATTGTCGCCATGTTAATGTAATACCTCTTGATGTATGACCATGAGAATTTTTGAAGTGTACGTTTCCATCACGATCAACTCTGATATATTGTAGAGAGTCCAAAATCCAAGTCTTCATGATGTTATGCAAAGCCGCAGATCAGCAATATAAAAATGTCGTTTTATCATATTTTGCTTAGCAATGCGGCTACAAAGAGATTTGCTAGTAATCGAGCCGCACTCTTTTCTACTCCCATTGATCATGCACAACAGCTAAATGGAAATTGGGAAGTGGGTGTCACTCAACTTGTTTATAGCAACTGTGTCTATACTTTTGATCATGAGGTGATGACTATTAATATGAGACGTACAGCTGCTTACCAATGTGAAAAGGGGTGCCGAGTATACATTCCACAGTGGCCAAAGAAAGATCTCTTATCATGTAAAAAGTTTATATATGATTTCTTGAATAAAGCGTGTAAACATATTGTCCAATTTACTCCGCACAATGATGATCATAATTATGTACATCATGTAGTTGAGAAAGATTGGATTGTTGGTTTAAGTCCAAGTTTAAGAAATGATTTAGGTTACCTCGCTAGCGCCTTAACAAGCTATGATAATTTTAACGTTAATTACTACATAAGTGGTCA
This sequence comes from Prostheceraeus crozeri, assembly GCA_907163375.1. Classification (NCBI taxonomy): domain Eukaryota; kingdom Metazoa; phylum Platyhelminthes; order Polycladida; family Euryleptidae; genus Prostheceraeus; species Prostheceraeus crozeri. Next base: position 71,840 of record CAJQUW010010177.1, read on the forward strand.
TAAACAGTTAATATATCGAGAGGAAGCTTATTATGTAGATCTTATTCCAAAAAATGAGAAGACGTTGGTGAAGAAGATTGTGATTAAGCCAAGAAAGACAAACATGACTCCTGAAACATTATTGAAGAAATTTAATTATCTTCTTCGAGTTGATGGTAAACAAGTGGCAACATTGACTTATATCAAATCATCTAATCATATTGCAATAAGTAAATTAAATGATGATGATCTAGTATTAGTTTGTTCAAAAGATTTTCATCAGTTCTTACGACATCGTTCTGCAGCTGTTCATGGAAAATCTGATATGCAACATTTACCATGTGAAAGGCCAAATCAATTTGATACAGAATGAACCGTATCTTTATACAGAAAGTGTGTAGAGCCTTTAGGTGGTATCTTACATGAAACAAGAGTGTTGATGCCTCGCATTATTACTTCAGTTAAATTGGTTGTAGATTATTTGAATGAGTGATTAATGAGCAACATATTTCATTTTCTGAAAAAGAAAGTGCTTTGTCTCTCACTGTAAGTGGGAAAGATATTGAACTAATTAGGGATAAAACTCTAATGGACATTTTGGGTTTTCATCAAAATATCTTAACAAATGGTACTGTAACCAAAGCTAGCGCAGACATGTCGCTGTCGCGTCGTATTAACTATTTTCAGATATATTCCAATATTGGTGAAGATGTACGTGTGGGAGATGTTGAAGCTCCACTGCCAGCAATGATACCATACCAGCCAAAAAGCTGCAGCATTTTATCTGAGCATACTTTCAAGAAAGTGCATTATACAAAGCTGAAATCAAACTATATACCACAAATAGATAGTGCAATTTATGACGATGCTGGTGCGTTGATTCCTTTTCATAAAGATGCTGTGACAAGTATCACACTCCATTTCCGAATGAAGAGTTAATGCAAAAGTATGCTAATATATTTTTCCAGTGTGATTAGTATGGAAAGTGAAAATAGAGATTCGTTTCTAATTTACTTACCCACCAATGCTTCGATGAAAAAATGTTCTATTAATAAACCATCAGATTTTCGAGTAGAATTAAATCGCTCACTACATCTAGAAGGCGAATTGGAGGTGGGCGTTTCTAGTATTTGCTATGATAGCAATATTCAGAATGTGAATGATTTGGAATGTGATTTGGAAGAAATGATATTGACTCCTCGCACCCATGATGGAATAACGATGAATAATGCATTCCAGTTCCCATACAATTTAACATGAGATGGAAAGTGGAACTATGAATGGATTCAGATAAAATCAGATTCTTATGAACCATTTGGGAATGAGAAAATTATTAAGGCATTCAACAGTGGTAATACTTCCATCATGAAGAATAAAAATCAGAAAGCTTATGAGTTTACTATCTATCATTGGAGTGGGAGACAGTTCCTCCGCTTTCATTCTTTTACTAAAGGTCTTACGCTGAGGTTGGATAGTGAATTCTATCCACATCTTGGTTTTGGTCATGGACTACATCTAACGTCAATTGCTACTGCAAATGTTAAAAAAGTTTATTCAAATCGAATCAACAAATTTCATTATAGATTTAAAATATTTAATGAAGATGTTGTAGAATGCGAAGAACGCATCATTTTGAAAAAGCGTGGTGTTCAACCTTTATCACTTATTGAGTTAGTAAAACGATGGAATGAGACTAAGGGTAAGAAGTATGGAGAGAAAATTATGGCGGACAAAAATAAGTTGGTTATTCAGAAATATAATGACAAACTTACAGTTTATTTCTCTCCAACCTTGCGTCATTTTGTAAGACATTATACACCTATTATTGGAAGCGGTGTGGTGTATGCTTCTCATGAATATCACACTAAAGCTGATTCAGTTAATGATGAATGGTGGGTGGACATCTATGGCGATCGCATCAAGAAAATTTACCAGTCTTATGAAGAATCTAAAGTTGCTATCAATATAATGCCGCGTCTATATCATACAGTTGAAAGCTTCATTCATGTAGTAAATCCTTATATACAACAGAAGTTGAAGCATGTGATGAAAAGTAAATATGATGTAAAGACACACCACATTTCGTTTTCAATTGAAAATCAACGCGTTGTTCTGAAACTGGGTGATGACATTCAATGTCAATTGAGTAAAAATTTGAAAAAACTCTTTGGTTTTTCAATGCTACAAACTGTGTTTGCTGCTGCGCATACGATTGGTATAGAAACACCAATGACACTTGATAAACATGAACAGCACCTTTACATTCAAAGTGATTTGATTCTACCTATTTCTGTTGGTGAGAAAAAAGAATACATTTTACGTGATTTCATTCATGATAAAGACGCTTCATATGGAATAGTCGAGAAGATGTTTGAATCTATTTTCTATCATCCCGTCGTCAAACAAACTATACCCTCTATTACTATCAAAATTACCAATGGTTTACAAGAGTGCATCCACGTGAAAGATACTAAATCCCTCGTAACTTTAGTGTTTCGGAAAACAAAGTGAAGTCATTGTGATATGTTTATTGAAATAAAAAAATGTATATGAAAAAGTCTTCACAGATATAGGGGAATGGGCTGACTGTAGGCTTATATTCACAAGGAGGAAACGATCTCATGCGATACATAAAACAGCAATGTTTATCTAAAGAAATCAACATGAAAATACTAAGTTAAGGATGATTATGCTGCGACGTCTCCTGAATGTGGTAGTGTGAGTTTAATTCTTTTGGGTGGTGGTATGTTTGTGTCAGGATGTCCATGTGGAAGAGATATGTTGTGTTCTAACCAGCACCTCTTATCCTCCCATGCTGAAAGCGCCCGTTTCCTAAAAGTATGAGTTTTGATCTCATGCGACTTAGATTTTAAGATTGTCATATTGACAAACGTTATATTTTTATTTCTATAGGCTTTCCTGAAATTTTTATGTTTCATGTTAGAGACCAATGATCTTGATATGCCTTTAGCACGTTTCATACTATCGTCGCTATCCTTTAATTTCATACTGTACATTTTTGGACGGAGGAGAATCATTTCATCTATTTCCTTCCCTGCTGTCTCATCCTTAAAGCAGCCAAGTTTTGCCTTATTTTTGATGGAGTAGAGTGGGTGATCAGTAGGATAATTTGATGTATCAAAATATCTTTCTAAAGATTTCCCTACTTCATTGAAATTTAAATCTTTTTGAGTGGTAATACCTAAGAAGAAACTATCTGCATCGCCACCTAACAAACGAGTAATCTAGTACAGCTTGGCCAATATAGATGGGCTTGCACAACTCAACTTCAGATTTTATCATTTTAACACCTACAAGGTCCTCATCGATAATATCTCTATCGATGAATAGAGGTGATGAGACCAATTTCTTAAATTTTGTAACATCATTGACTAGTTTATAGTTTACACGTTTTCTAACATCCTCCATCGTCTTACCAAATAGACTGTTATTCTTGTACTTAAGAAAATCTTTTTCAAAATTATTTTGGGCTAGTGCACGTTTCTGGCTGTTGCTATCAATATATGGTTTGAGGAAGGCTTTCTGTCTAAATTTAATAATGCGGTGAACTCTTTTTAAAATCATGCCCATTTCTAAATAAAATTTTAAGATGCTAAAGTGAACTAGATAGTTTTCCTTATCATACTGGGTGAGTAAAAGTTTGCGGCAAGGCTTATAGTCGGGCTGACCGCATGATTCTAAATCTTTATGAAATTGTTTCATAAAGTCGGAAAACATATCTTTGCTCACTTCACCTGATTCGGGTGCGAGTGGAAAATCTACGGTTTTATGTTTAATATTATTTGGATAGATTAGATCTATCTCAAAATAATATCCCCAATCACCTTCATCTGGAATTGCTAGTATGTTAGAAGGGTTGGAGAGATCCTGAATTTCACTATCATCTAACCAGCTAAACTCAGAGTGAGGGAGTGGTTTGGATAGTGAACTACCATATAAATTATCTTGGTCATAATACTTAAGATGAGTCTGATCATCGCCTACTAATTTTGATTTTAACCTATGTTTATTTACAAATGTGAGACCACCGCGAATTCCTCGCTCAAATAAATTATACATCTCTGGATCTTGTAAGAGATGAATGGTCTCGCCAGTCATTTTAAAAGCAGACTTAAATGACATGGCTGGCAGACTGACAAAGTGGACGGGATCTAACTTATCTTCTTCTAATGCCACTCGTCGAAACTCCTGAAATACATCAGCCAGCAAAAATACATCTAACTTAAGGTAGGCAATCATATATTCGACAAATGTATGGCAGTCAAATTTTATCCATGCATCTTGTGCATGATCATAATCTTCGGTCTTACATTCTGCGCCGGTCAAATCATTTTTAAATTTATCTATGGGCGGAAGAGAAGTCTCGCCGAGTTTACTAATCGCATCAAAATATGCATATGGAAAGACTCCTTTCCGTGTGATGACTTCATCGGTTAGATTTGGATATTGTTTCTTAAGATTTTGTGTTAGTGGAAGAGACTTTAGATTTTGTACGAGAGAGGCCAGTGATGCAGTCATAAATTGGTAGGAATCTAAAAATTTTATATCAAAATAGACCGTCTTATTTTCTTTAGTTTTATCGACAGGCACTTTTGCTGTCATGGCCATAAACTTCTCTCTCGTTTGTGCTATTACATCAAGCTTCCACTCTTTCATTTGACCTAAACCTCCTTTTATTATCATATGGCTGTCATAGCCCTTGAAAGTATGGAAAATGACGGGTAATGTACGCCGTTTCATCCTAAGTGAAAAATTGCATTTTGAACATAGTGCGTTTCTAAATTTACCAGTGATGTGATCATGGTCGCGCACTTTCTTAATCTTATCATCATCAAATGTTTTACTACATTTGGGGCAAACGTTGAAACTATCAAATTTTGCTTGATCATCTGCTGTCATATGCAATGATCTGCGATAGAGGTCACCATCATACTTTTGTTGAAATTTTACAGCCTGTTCGAGGAATTGTAGGAATTGGCAAATACAATCCTCACCTTGCCAGACGTGCATTTTATTTTTTCTATTTTGGAAATGGTCATGCCATACTTCATAGCAGGATATGGCTGCTGGCTTGTGGATGATATCATCGATATAGCATTCGATGTCAGCATAGATGACACGAAGAGGACTTAGTTCATCACCATTCTCTCTATATGAAAACTCCTTATCTTTGGGCATGCGCTCCATTTGTAGTTTACCTCGCTTACACCATTCGTAATGAGTTTCAAATCTATTTTTACTCCTAAAGTTGCGAATGCATCTGTCACAATAATAAATCTCTGATGAGGTAGAATTTCTTAAGTGGTGGTATAAGCGAGAAATTTTGGGAATAGCGCAGTAGTGCCATTCCTCACTATCATCCTGTCTTACTAATAAAAGGTTGACAACGTGATCATAACAACTCGAACGCGAGTTGTAGCGGACACCCTTCAATCCCTTTTCCCAAACATGGAGAACTATTTTGATGTTGCTCAATTTTTCAAATTTTTCTATATCTTTAATTTTCATATCTTCACTATTGCAGTCATCAAACTTTAATTCATTCTCCCACTGTTGATACTTACTCTTACGGTATCGGCTATACTGTACATCATTATAGTGGAGAATGGAGAGGACGGCATACTTAAAACATTGCGATTCGCAATCTACAGAAATGACTGCTTTTTTATTTTTTAAACTTTTCGGAAGTTTAAAGGAGCCTCGTCCAGAGTAGTTCTCTAATAAAGTGATTTTAATCATGGCGGTCTCAATACCATCAAAAACGAGACCACTATCACGCTCGTTAAATTTTTCTATATTTAATTTTAACCCTTGGATATGAAAATTCATCCAAGACTCACAGTCTACAACTTCGGTTGCAGGAGAGGAGGGTATGTGAAACTCCAACCTCTCTACTATTTGACCAGTATGGTGGTCGATTTTTACATATTTTATTTTGAGATGGATGAGCGCCTTCATTCTAAAATTGACTAAATTGTTGAAGAGCGCACCAATCAAAGATGAATTTTGATGAAACCATTCTTCAAAGTCAGTAATGGTTTCTGAGGATTCTATCTGGTAGTTCCTCACTAAATTATTTATCGACACTTCAGAGAGTCGGATAGAGGAGGTGCTGTTAGTATAACTATCGTCACTGTGTGTTTGTCGAAGTCTATGTGAAGATAGTTCAAAATGTGACTCAAAAGACTGAATGCATAAATCGCAAGAAAAGGAGACGACGTTAACAGAATCAACTTCACCTCCGGAGATTGATGCCGACTTAGGTCTACAAACACCTCGCTTGATGTGTCGGATGAGATCACGCTTCCTCGTGAAAATGTGCCCACAGTCAGCGCATTCCCGATCGTTGCATTCCCGCGACAATGTTGACATGGACTCGCTCGAGATGGGACTGGTATCACCTGAAAGAGAAATCATTCTATCATCTCTGTTCAAGTCTCAGTGTATTGTTACAACCTACCTTGACTCAACAACTCTAAACTTTCCTCGAGAAGGGAGGGCGTTGGTGATGAAGTTGATGCCTGAAATTGAGGAAGATGCTATTAGCCACACGTTTGAGGGAGATGAGTGAAGAAATTTTCAACTTTCCATTTGAACGAAATTATGTTTAAGGTTGATACTTCAACAAGGTAGAGACTTCACTCAAATTTGGAATTCACGAGAGAGCAGTTCACTTATAAGTCTCAAAGACAGAGTGAAATGACACGAATGTCACTTTGCATATATACTTTTATATTCATCATTCATTGGCTGTTCATTCTGATTGGTTGTTTGTTGATACTTAAGAATTAGAAAACATTTCAAAGTCATTATTCACAGTCAACATGACAAGCCCTCCGACAACACCGAACACAAAATTCTCTTCTCCATGCTCAACACCAAAGGCGCTCGTTGCACCAAACGCTCCAACGAAGGGGAAGGTAGAGAAGGTGTACCGACTGGACAATATCAGAAAGTTATCATTACCAGCGGACGAGGAAGAGGAGAGTGTATGTGAGAAGGAGTGTCCCGACTTAACAGGCGTGAGGTGGAAGTATCTCCAGTACGATACTGACGATGTGATGGAGATCACCAGCACGAAATTCCTCCACCAATTATGGGAGTGGTACACCCCTAACTCCCAGCCACGAATTATGGCGGAGTGGGAGTATATCGACAAAGTGAGGCTCGCAGTGGAAGAACGATTAAAGCAACTGAACTGTTTTTGTGATCTATGCGAAGCCAGACTCTGGGACGATATTGACGATGAAGACCTTTTGAAATACATGCCATAATAAATTTTTATTTCATATTATCTTTGCTTTCATACTGACTTACTTGAATGGGGCTTCAGTGGATGATTTAACCATGTATACTTTTTCATTTGGAAATAGTAGCACACTTAGTTTAACTTGTAAATCTTATAACATTTCATATGGGCGATGATGGTAGATGAAATAGTGTTAAATAAAATTAAGATGGCTTACACTTCTGATACAGGGATAGCAATCGACTGCGATCCATGTGTAAAGAGCTTGTTAGACTACGGATGGGCTTAAGTGGATGATTTAACCATGTATACTTTTTCATTTGGAAATAATAGCACACTTAGTTTAACTTGTAAATCTTATAACATTTCATATGGGTGATGATGGTAGATGAAATAGTGTTAAATAAAATTAAGATAGCTTGCACTTCTCATACAGGGATAGCAATCGATTGCGATCCATGTGTAAAGAGCTTGTTAGACTACGGAAGAGAGAAGTGTGTTATGTTGCGTGTGGCGCGTGAGTGTCCTCCCATTTCATTCCATTCATCAATTCGCCTCATTGATAGAGACAGGTAGAACTCATGGTTCTCATAACGCATGCAATGGAAAGTTTTAGGCAACCTTCGACAGTTGGCTAAATGTCGCCCTGGCGCGAATGCATACTACGTTGAGACAGAGGCAATCACTTGCAAACATGACGCGGAGAGGTTAAACAAGATTGACCATTGCCGAATATCCCTTGCGGTATACATAGCTACGGGTTTCACCGCCGCCCTTTACAGGAACGCCCGTCGAAAGGAAGTATTGCACCGAACTTCATTTGCAACGTTCAAGTTGACTGATAGCAGATTCAACTTAATGATAGTATTCGCCAGTCCGAAGACTGCCCAGGGCAAACCGCGAGGAGGTTCTATCATGTCTTGCCCCATGGTGGCCCTTAAGAGACTATTGGCCCTTAAGTTGACTATTGGCTGGAATAGTCAATGGGTATGACGGTTAGGTTGTCATAGACCCTATACCGCCTAGGTCGTGCTGGTGCATCTGGCACCTTTCGGATGCGAGTGGTATTTGGAGTCCACACCCCATCCGTCCAAACGATCTTCTCGATCTTCCCCTTATCATCCTCTTCATCCCACTCGTCGAGGTTGACGAACTCGGGAATGGCGTTGTCTTCATCGATGAAGACGGGAATGCTGTTGGCAGGAGACGTTGCTTCCATCGTGACTTGAAATTGAATGAGAAGCGCTACAATCTTCTGGCTTATATAGGGTTTTCAACAATGAATTGCTCAACAGCGAATCAGAATGCTTCAGGGATAGCAATCGACTGCATAACGTTCAAGTTGACTGATAGCAGATTCAACTTAATGATAGTATTCGCCAGTCTAAAGACTGCCCAGGGCAAACCGCGTGGAGGTTCTATCATGTCTTGCCCCATGGTGGCCCTTATGAGAGCCGTTGGTTCGTTCTCGTCGCATCTGAAAAATAGAAAGAAAATAGATGAAATTATATTCAAGTGATAGAGATGATATTAACTTACCATAAATCAATTCAACCGGTTCGTTGAACCTTCGATGGTGGTGGCTGAGGCAGGTACTTGGCCGGCAACTTTCGCTTACGATGGCGCAATTCCTGAATGTCACCATTGTGTTTAATGCTTATGTGGAGACAGCGAATATCTGGCATTGCTCCTTCGTAGCACTCGCTCGTTTTATCCAAATCCTCCGACTCCATTATTACATCGTCGATAATTTTGCTACCGACTACGGGGAGGTGGAGCGTTGTTCTTCTCTCCTTGACAGCGTTATTCTTCGCCTCAAGAAGAGCCATCTTCTCCTGCTCATGTTGGAGTTTGAGCGTTGCCTCGTTCGTCTTCATATTCTTAATGCATGTGGCCTGATCCTCTACGCGACTCTCACTCGCTAGAGCTCTCTTTTGGAAACCTTCCAACTTTAATACTTGAGCCTTAAGACTCCTAATTTCCGCCACCTGCTTTTTGATTTCAAAATTCTCATCCCTTAATGCGGAGCATTCGTTTTTATAACGGCTCATTTCATCCTTCAGCTTCTTAATGGCATACTCTTGGCTAACCCTCGCCACACCATCATCCTTAGCCCACCGCTTGGCTTGGGCTTTGATACCTCTCCCTTTTTTAGGTGAGGAGTGCATTTTTGGCGCTGGCACTTCCCGACTCTTCACAATCGTCTTATCGGGTTTAGGAGCTATGATCGCCTCCTCGGGTTTGTTAAGGACGACCGCCTCTTCCGTTTCCGATTCAGATTCGGAGATTTCCGACTCAGAGCTAGAAGAGCTGAGGTGAGATGTCGTTGGCTGCTCATTCTTGCTGTCTTGTATGGCTTGAACTGCCATCTGCAGCTGTCTCCGCATCTAGGTCAACTTGAGGTCTTTCAACCGATGGGATGATGACCTTCCCAACCTCTGAGGCATGCGTCTCTGTCTCCTCATCTTGATTAGGTTTTTCAAAAAGTGGGGAAATGGCTAACCCAACCTCTGAGGTGGTATAATTTTTCACCTTCTTAATGAGACATGTTGAATGCGTCTTATAGAAAAACTAGTTCAGGTTTCCCCTGACGAATTTCATACACGATGTGCATCCGCTCACCACAGCGACCTCCTTATGCTCTTCGGGAGAGTCGGGGAATTTATTTAAATGGCGCTTGAACTCGCCACTTCGCTTGACTTCGCCACAGGCACTTTTTAAAATGAAACTTTGAATTTCCTCCCATTTTGTAACTTATGTATCTGTAAAGGAAGGATGAAATAGAATTACTAACAGGCGACATTGGCAGTCATTTTTATAATCATACAGCTAAATTGTGAGATTGGTGGAAAGTGTCGAACCTTTGAATCCGTTACAGGCATTACTCAGAGGGGATCTTATCCCAACTCCAAGGCCTCGGCCCACAAATCCAACCTCCCGCGGACAGACCGTGCGTCATATCACTGTGTTGGTATCCGGACCCCGATTTTGACATGAAAATCAGTGGATTGTTTACAAAGGTTGCAAATTCCAAGCCGAAGCTCGCCTCCCACAACTTTATAAATGTCTTAGTTGAATTCAGCAGGGTCGAAAACCCCAGAAAAAATTTTTCAATTTTTTAGCACTACTTATGAAATTTTGTAAGTAGTCTGTCACTTAGGGCAGGTCAATAGCGACCGAACCTTTTTAGAATCAAGTCAAACGGACTTGTAGAAGCAAAGTTACAAGCCTTTAAAGTTTTGGAGTCTTTTATGGCCTGGAGACGAAGGCCATCTCCTGGCTAAACTCTAAGTCTGACGCCTTAGCTGATATCAGCAATGAAATTTTCTAAGTCGATTTCATACAGTAACCCGGAATTTGGAATGTCCGAAGCTATCATCGGAGCTCAGAGAGACGACTTACCGTTGACAATCGCTCTCGTCTTAATGACAAGTCTCTGTCGGTTCCCAGCTTATATAGTGTGTGGCGATCAGCTGATGACGTAATACCCATCATGCAAACACTAAAAACCCGTCTATCTCCGGTTCTAGTGCTCCGATTGAGCTGGAAATACACCTTTCCATGTAGAATTTGACGCTGAATCTGAATCTGGCCTCCGCTTTCCCATCCGATGCTTCGTTTTGGCTATACAGAAGGCAGCCATCGCAAAAATTCTAACTCTGTCGTTTTTTCGAAAAATGTTGAAAATTTTTTCTCTCCGATTGCCTTGAAACTCACCATACAGATAGAGAATTTCACGCTGATTCCAAATCTGAAATCCGTTTTCCAATCCGATGCTTCGTTTTGAAGCTACAGCCCAAAACGTCCCAAACTCTAACTCTGTCGTTTTTCGCCAATGTCCCAAAATCTTAAATGGCGTCTCACATCTAAACGAAGACAGATATGAACAAGCCGATTCTTTCACTGAATTTGTCTCACTCTTACCTTTCAAACGAGCTATGGCACGACAAAATCCGTCCACTAGAAGCAAAATTGGAAGTTTGGCGCAGGGGGGGGGACGTCAGCGAAAATTTTTCTCTCCGATTGCGTTCAAATTCACCATACCGATGCAGAATTTCACGCTGAATCCGAATCTGGCCTCCGTTTTCCCATCCGATGCTTCGTTTGGGCGCTACAGCCCAAAACGTCCGAAATTCTAACTCTGTCGTTTTTTCGAAAAATGTTGAAAATTTTTTCTCGCCGATTGACTTGAAACTCACCATACAGATAGAGAATTTGACGCTGATTCCAAATCTGAAATCCGTTTTCCAATCCGATGCTTCGTTTTGAAGCTACAGCCCAAAACGTCCCAAATTCTAACTCTGTCGTTTTTCGCCAATGTCCCAAAATCTTAAATGGCGTCTCACATCTAAACGAAGACAGATATGAACAAGCCGTTCCTTTCACTGAATTTGTCTCACTCTTACCTTTCAAACGAGCTATCGCACGACAAAATCCGTCCACTAGAAGCAAAATTGGAAGTTTGGCGCAGGGGGGGGGGAGTCAGCGAAAATTTTTTCTCTCCGATTGCATTCAAATTCACCATACAGATGCAGAATTTCACGCTGAATCCGAATCTGGCCTCCGTTTTCCCATCCGAGCACTCCTTCCACTCGAAACAACCCATTTTACAACCCAACATTCAGCAGATTGCACGAAAAACATCACACACTATAGCCTCAAGACAAATCCTGGCGGTCGCCTAAGTCCACCACGACACTCTGTCGTTCCAGAGGGGGGGGAGTCGGCGAACATTTTGTGAACGTGGGCCAACCTGGCCGGCACACCACGACAGACCACAACCTCTGTCGTTCCAGAGGGGGGGGCGCCGGTCGTAAGTTCGCCGTTTACTTACTACTAGGGCATGCCAAGTAAAAATGATAGTCGCATGCTTGATATGAAAAAAAACACATACTAATTTCTGAAAGAAAAATGTTCAACCAATCAAAGTTCTCAGATTAGTAGCATTATTCATGGTAGAGGAGCATTTGTGACAGCATTAACGCTGAATTTATCGATACACAACACTACATTCATAATTGTGATCACCAATTAAAGTATGCCTGTAGGCATTGCGCTTTACATGTAGACATGTAGGACACGAGTAAGCCTAAAAAGAAAAGCTGGGAAATCATCGAGCACCAAAGCAAGAAGCATTAACACTTTAATTTGTTTGACCAGCAAGGGAAGTTTCAGTGTATTCAAAGTCACAGCATTTTGATTGAGATAATAGATTATTTAAAATTTATCAATCAATTTTGTTCAATATTTGATGTTCTCGATGCTGCCCTTGTACTTTGTTCTCGAAGAGAGTTACAGCGCACTGAAATGAACACCATAACTGATCAAATATTTCTAAATAGTCAATTTGATAGCGTTGCAGACCAATTTGCAGCATGATCACATGTCAAAACTTATAAATCACTTCGCTCACTCAATAAAAGAAAAGATGAGTATCGAAGAGTGGCACTATGAACATGCTCAATGTGCCCCAAATCGCTCACTTCGCAAAAACATGCTCGCGTGCAAATAAGGCTTCACTCAAACAGTTTTTAGCTACTAGACTAATGAAACTGAGAAAGAATACTGGCAAAAAATGCTGTCTAATAAAAATATACCCAAGGTTTTGGCTACATTAAAACAAAAGTTCAGATTTTCCGAAATTTACTTTTTCATTGAAATTTTGGGCAATCCTGTGAAAATAATGATGGAGAGCACATACAATTGAAATTATCAGAGGAATAGTGTATATTTGCTACAATCAATTATTTATAGTTTCGGAGAAAAGGCTGGTGGTTCAATATGACCCACCCTCCCTATCCTTATTGAAAATAAATGCACTTCGTTTAAAGTTATCGCATAAGCTCTAGTCAGAGGTGGGAAAGTTCAGACCTTTAAAAGATGTAGACCTACTTTCGAAATATACGATAGGTCAAAAGTAGTAAGGAAGTGACAAACACCAGATAGCGCAAGATGGCCGCCATCGCTGAGTCCCCCCCCTCTGGAACGGCAGAGTGTCGTGGTCGGCCGCCGTGGTGCTTCGGGTCTGAGTCCCCCCCCCCTCTGGAACGATAGAGTGTCGGTCGTGGTGGACTTGGGCGACCGCCAGGATTAGTCTTGAGGCTATATTGTGTGATGTTTTTCGTGCAATCTGCTGAATGTTGGGTTGTAAAATGGGTTGTTTCGAGTGGAAGGAGTGGTCGGATGAGAAAACGGAGGTCGGATTCGTATTCAGCGTGAAATTCTGCATCGGTAGGGTGAGTTTCAAGGCAATCGGTGAGAAAAAATTTTCAACATTTTTCGAAAAACGACAGAGTTAGAATTTGGGACGTTTTGGTGTGTAGCGTCAAAACGAAGCATCGGATGAGAAAACGGAGGTCAGATTCGGATTCAGCGTGAAATTCTGCATCGCTATGGTGAGTTTCAAGTCAATCGGAGAGAAAAAATTTTCGGCTGACGTCCCCCCCCCTCTGGACAGCTTGCTTCGATTTTGGCTTCCAGTGGACGGATTTTGTCGTGCAATAGCTCGTTTGAAAGCTAAGAGTGAGACAAATTCAGTGAAAGAAACGGCTTGTTCCTATCTGTCTTCGTTCAAAAGTTAGAGCGGTTACAAGATTTTAGGTCGGAGCTCGCTCACCTGAAAAAATCCTAAGTGTAAGAGTGACTTTGTATGGGTAAAATTTTGAAAATTTTCCAAAGTGTGGAATTTCGACCTGGGACCGCCACCAAAACATTTTTCACTGACCTCCCCCCCTCTGGACAGCTTGCTTCGATTTTGGCTTCCAGTGGACGGATTTTGTCGTGCGATAGCTCGTTTGAAAGCTAAGAGTGAGACAAATTCAGTGAAAGAATCGGCTTGTTCCTATCTGTCTTCGTTTAGATGTGAAACGCCATTTAAGATTTTGGGACATTGGCGAAAAACGACAGAGTTAGAATTTGGGACGTTTTGGGCTGTAGCACCAAAACGAAGGCTCGGATGGGTAAACGGAGGCCAGATTTGGAATCAGCTTGATGTTATTGTCCAATGAAGATCATCATCCAATGAGAATCAAGCATTTCTTTATAAATAGCGAGCCTTCCACAGTGAGAATCATTCCATCGTTGAATCACACGAGTGACGGACGCACATTTTCTCTCTCTCTCTAGTTCCCTGTTCTATTATCCAACTAAAATGGTAAGTCGCTACTTCCCTCCCTCTCCTCCCTTGAACGTAAACTTAATACAATCTTTTTTCATTTTCAGGCATCTACTCCATCTGCTGCACTAGTAGGACAAAATGGCGGTCAAACGTTACAAGGTTCGCTACGGTCAGATCATCTACAACTGAGGCCAGTGGAAGAAACATCCAAGGTACATAATCCTACACCGCTACAGCGTAAATTTAAACAAGCCTTGCGTTATGATGATCATAGCGTAGTACTCCAAACGGGAATGCTCCCTTCCACGGATGTCAAGATAATGCACAATAAGTATGGGGACTACATACTGATCCCCGTGAGTCCGTACATTCGCCACCAACTTGATATTATTGAGGAGTACGTGACATTAAATATGAACATTCCTACTCCTCTTGCTCAAGAGTGGAAGGCGAGAGATGACAAGGATACTCCCTATAGAAAGAATTGGGATGGTAATCACATTTGCCTACCGGTATCACATTGGTGTACTTACTATAAGAAGGAGGGAGATCAATCAATACCCATCAGATGTGATGAGCTCGGAGAAGGTACTTGGGATATCCTTTTCAAAGTGAATGGGCTATATTATGGTCGACACAAGGATAATAAAATAGCCTCTCTCTCCATGCATATGGAATCCATCCTATATATTCCAAAACCACCCAACGTGGACGACATAATTGATCAAATCCTTAACAGCAGTGGTACGAAGCGCAAGTCGGAGAAGAATGCTACATCAAAACGCAAATCAAAGAAGGAGAATTGCTAGTCCTTTCCTAACTCTACCCTATGACAATTCGCTTATGTGCTTTGAGTGTCGTAGACGTGGTCTTATTAGATACATTTTACTTCTTCGTTGCCATCATATCATTTGTGTATTTTGTCGTGAAAAGCATCGATGTAATTCTTCATTTTGTAATATGTTATAGAACGTTTCCTTAGATGTGTAATTTCCGTTTTAGGCTTCTATCATCATTTTTATGGATTGTGAGGATGAACCTGTACAGGAGCTCAGTGCTATTGCTATGAACAATTGGACATATCAGATTGTTAGTGTCTATCATCAACATGCCAACTGCGATCCCAATGTTGATCAATGGGCGAGAAAACACATTCATGGACTTAATCTGAAATATTTGCAAGACTATGGCTTTTCTTGTGAAAGTGCTCTTCTTATTGACTTTAAACGATGGTTAGCTGCTTTCAATGTTATACGCATCTTTTGTAATAATCCTGGTAAGGAGATGAAAGTATTTCCCAATCTAATCATTGATGATATTTTGCTCCCGCCTTGGGATAGTAGAGTGAATCAACATTATCATGAAGTCACGAAACGTTTTAAGGATTTGTGTGTTCCTATTTTGTCTGTTCGTTGTAGTAGCTACGTTCATAACCAATGCTTCTTTCCTCCTTACCTCAACACTGCCAAAGTTCTGTATGGTTATCATTGCTCGCTGTATGATAGTTATCAGCTGTATCTATTTTATCTCTTTCAAACCATTGATTTATAGTGCATGCTTGTTACCGTTATTCAATAAATGTTACTATGAGAAGAGTTGTTGTTTTCATGCAATGGATGGGTTAGATAAAGGGCGATCATGTCTTTCTCAAACGACTGCGGAACATTACGTTTTCATAGGCAAAGTTTAAAAGGAGCTGTTCAAGATTATGTGATAAAATTTCATAAAGATGAGACCGACATCGAAGCAGTGGTCGATGATGCTAGCACTCTATTTCTAGAATTAATGAATACATTCTCTGATAGCATTATCATGGCGCGATTAGTTGCGAAAATTAAGTTTAGTCATTTTGGAAAGGAAGAGGTGGAAAGTCGCTCTTTCCATTTTGCTTCTTATTCAATGGAAGTGGTAGATCACCCCCAAGAATTTTTTAAAAGACATATGATAAAAATTGCTGAACGTCTTAACGCATTTAACCATCATGGTAGCAGTCTAGTGATTGAAGCGATTTCAGATATTCACATTCAACTTTCCATAAAGAAAAATTGAAAATGCAGTGGTACTTGATTGTAGCACAACTGGTTTTCGAGCTATGTCTGCTCACTGTCGAAGTATATTCCTTCTGTACATGCGTCTATTATTTAGAAAAGGCTAGCAAATTCATATCTTCAAAAAGACTTGCTATAGACATCAGTAACGGTGAAACTATGTGTTGCGATGTATGTAAGCGAAAGGATGGAAATGAAAAGCGCATCTTCAAGAGATGTAAGCATGCTTTTTGTCAACGCTGTTTCATACGTAATTGCATTCAACTTTGCCAATGTAACCACTGTGATATTGCTCATTTCGAGTGTCACTTATGTCGCAATAGTTAGTACCTATGCAAATGTGGTAAAGATAGGTTTTAGCAAAGACTAACACGGAAAATGGCGAAACGTAAAATGACGAAACGTAAAAGTCAAAAGTTTTCTTCAGCCATTCAAGCTCTCCGACGAATGAAAGCAAATCAGCGATACAATGCTATACGACATGCTAACGATAAATTCATTTGTGAAATTATTTCTCATGTGAGGAAGTTGAGGACGAAGAAATTAGCGTCAAAACAACGAAAGTTACTTAAGCGATATGCTACGAAATTGCGTTTCATCTCCAATCCTAAAGTCGCCCTTCAAAGAAAGAGGAAAACTCTAACACAAAAGGGCGGTTTCCTTTCAGCAATACTTCCAATGATAGCTCCTGCCGTGGGCAACCTATTGGGTAATATCTTTGGCTCTAAGCGTTAATTATGCAAATGTTGAATCTCAAAGTAATAAAATGGATTTCAGACTTCA
The DNA here is from genome assembly GCA_907163375.1 of Prostheceraeus crozeri. Lineage (NCBI taxonomy): Eukaryota > Metazoa > Platyhelminthes > Polycladida > Euryleptidae > Prostheceraeus > Prostheceraeus crozeri. Next base: position 89,037 of record CAJQUW010010177.1, read on the forward strand.
ATGTGATAAAGTTCTGACTGTATCAGGTCCATCTCATGCAGGTAAAACTGTTTTCACGCTGAATTTATTGGATAAAAGAAGGGAGTTGTTTAAGGAACCTATCAATCGAGTGATTTGGTGTTATGGTATTTATCAACCGTCGCTGTTTCAGGAATTGCAAAGTCGCAACTTTATTCGACATGAAGGAATTATTCCAGTGGATAAACTTCAGTCTAATGATGTTGTTGTATTGGATGATTTATTAAAAGAAAGTAAGAATTCAAAAGATGTTACAGATATGTTCACTCGCGCAGCACACCATAAAAGGTGCTTTATCATCTATATCACACAAAATTTGTTTCCTGATGGAAAAGAAGCTCGTACACGAAACCTGAATACACACTATTATGCTATTTTCAAGAATCCGCGAGATAAAAGTCAATTTGAAATTTTAGCGCGACAAGTTGCACCCAGAGGATCAAAAGCCTTAATTGAAATTTTTCAAGCAGCTACTGAAAAACCATACGGTTACTTATTCATTGACTTTACGCAAGAGTGTCCGGAAGAATTTAGATTTCGAAGTGATATTTTGAAAACTCCCATGATTATCTACAAACTATGAGTTCTTATTCTCGCATGATTGTTATTCCTCAGGATGAATATGTACAATTGACTGCCATGCAGCAAGTAAAGCAACCTCTTGCAAATCAAATGTATAGGAAAGAAATAGATTATCAGCAAAATGTTCACATCAAAGATCCACATCGCGCTGTATTATTACAATCGGAAACTGTTGAGCAATTGAAAAACTTGAAGAATAAGATGCGTGACTCTGTATCGACTGCTACACCTTTAGCATCTCGCGCACATGCCATATCTCTTTTCAACAGTATTGAACCCCATCTCAATGTAAATGATAGAGGAGAAATCATTACAGATGAAAATAAAGTGATTGATGCTTCACGTTATGAAGACTTGATTCAGTATGCGACACGTAGAAAGCGCCGTCAGGGCTATGTTCCACCTGGTTGGTCATACTTTCTTAAACTTTTGAAAAAGCATAATGTGCCAAAATTTGCTTTAAATAATGAGACATTGAAAGAACTTGATTCAACAGTGGCTACTGCTCCAATGCTTCAGGCGATGAAAATGCCAACAAATTGGTTTAAGACGTCACTTGCTACATCCCCTCCCACACTCACTAAGCAAACAAGAGGAAGAACTCGACGTAGATCTACATCGCCACTAAAACTGGTAAAAGGAAAACGTAAAACAGCTCCTCCCAGGAAATACATGTTCTCAGACTATTAATATGAAGCAGATGTGTTGCTTGCCATGTAATGAGCCGCCAGAGGTGAATGTCGTTGTCACTTGCACTTGCTGCGCCAGCTCTCATAATGAAACCCCTAAGCAATGTGAACACGATCGCAAAACCGCTAAAGCTAAATGCTGCAGTTGTTGTAAATGTAGAAAGGCAAGAAAACAAAAAGATGAGAAGGAGGAAAAAGAGTCAGCCGTCATCGACTGAACGTTTGAAGTCAATCTATTATGATGTAAAACATCCGGCAGGATTTGCATCTATCAAGAAATTATCAAAAGCGAGTGGTCTTCCACAATCACAAGTGAAACGATGGTTAAAGGGTCAGGCTACCTATACACTCCACAAACAAGCGAAAAAGAAGTACCGCACCCGCCATTATATTGTTCATGACATCGATGAACAGTGGCAAGCAGATTTGTGTGATGTTGCCTCCATTTCAAAACATAACTCGGGCAATAATTTTATTTTAACCGTCATTGATATTTTCTCGCGTTATGCGTGGGCTCAACCTTTAAAAACTAAAGAAGGAAAGGAGTAGCAAAAGCATTCCAAACAATTTTTCGAGAAGGTCGCATTCCAAAAAGAATTCAGAGTGATCAAGGAAAAGAGTTTGAAAATCAGCATGTGACAAGATTATTTGAGAGGCATGACATTGAGTTGTTTAGTGTAAAGAGCGCTTATAAAGCTGCACTCGTTGAACGTTTTAATCGCACATTAAAAAATCGCTTGTGGCGACATTTTACTGCCAACTTGACACAAAATTGGACAAAGGTTCTACAAGATACACTCCATGCCTACAATCACTCTATCCATCGTTCTATTGGACTCAGACCAGTAGATGTAAATGCTGACAATGTAGATAAAGTGCGCGAATCATTCCAACGTAAACGCACTCATGTGAAAAGTGATGTGAAAATTGGTGATAAAGTTCGTATCTCAAAAGTGAAAAGTGTTTTTGCTAAAGGGTACCTCCCGAATTGGACAGAGGAGGTATTTACAGTATCAAGGATTAATCAAAAAGACTCTCCGACCACCTACAAGTTGAAAGATTACGATAATGAAGAAATTGAGGGTAGCTTTTACCGCGATGAGATTGAGGTAGTCACTGAAAGTGAAACATATTTGGTAGAGAAAATCATTCGATGTAAAAAACGGCAAGGTGAAGAATGGTGTCTTGTTAAATGGACTGGTTATCCTTCAAGTATGAACTCTTGGATGCGTCGTGCCGACATCTTTCATCTAAGTGATCGACAGTGATTCATGCAAAGTTGTAACTAACAATGTTTAGGGTTTGAGCTATGAATCCAACTGCCTCATTTTATTCACGACCCTCCTATGTAAGTGGTGGAGGACAAATTTACATCGGCGCTCGCCGCCAACGTGGAGGTAGCATACTTGGTGCACTGAAATCTGTTGTAGCACCTCTCATATCCAATGTCGGTAGATCTTTAAAACGAAATGTTTTAAGTAATGCCGTTGGCTTTGCTGGTGATGTTGCTAGTGATCTTTCCAGAGGTAGAAGTTTTAAGAGCAGTTTGTTGAATCGTGGGAAGGAACGCGGTTTAAAAACATTGAAGCAGACCATTGCTGATGTTACTCAAGGAAAGAAATCACCTAAACGAATGAAAAAAGGAAGGAGGAAACATCGCGGAGCTGGTAAGGTGCGATCTTCAGTCAAAAGGCATTCACGCAAACGTCGCAGAGGCTCTAATCATTCATCAGGCGCTAAACGACGACGCTGCTATAACTTCTAATCATGGAGTGTAAAACTTCCGGTTTTTGTTTGTTCGATCAACAAGCCATACAGACAGATATTCTTAGTTCAAGTATTGTAGATTATCATCCTCGAACAGCTGAGAATGCTGGCCCCATTGAAATTGTTATTCCTGGTGGTAGTGATGACTACATAGATTTGAGTTATGCGATGCTTGATTTGAGGTTTAGAATTCAGCAAGCAGATGGAACTGCTATTGACGATGCACATAAAGTTGGACTGAACAATTTACCATTGACTACATTACTTCGTGATGTTTCTCTAACGATTGGAGAGCAGCAGGTGGAAGGTGGTCAAAGCGATTATCCCTATAAATCATATTTCAATCATGTATCACAGTTTCATCCAGCAGCACAAAAAAGTCATATGGAAGCCATGGGATGGTATAGAGATGAAGCAGAAAAATTTGATGTTGAAACAAACAGTGGCTTTGTAAAGCGATCTGCTATGATTAAAGATAGTAGAGTATGTCAGCTATATGGTCCGCTGAATTTAGACTTCTTTAGACAGTCAAAGTTTTTACTGTGTAATACCAGCATGCGACTCAAGCTGACATTGAATAAGCCTGAATTTGCGCTGAATGCATTTGCTAAAGTTGACAATTTTAGAATTCATGTGGAAGATATTGCACTTTACATTCGTCGAGTAGTACCGAATCCAAGTGTCATTAGAGGGCATGCTGAAGGCCTTAACCGCCAAAATGCCATTTACCCCGTTCAGCATACAAAGCTTCTCACCTTTACAATTCCGAAAGATCAAAAGAGTTTCATGAAAGATGGCCTCTTTCCATCGGAAGCACCGAAGCTCCTCATGGTGGCAATGGTTGAAAATGATGCATTTAATGGTAATATAAAGAAGAATCCTTTCAATTTTAAACACAATCAATTAAGTGAAATTGCTTTACGTGTAAATGGTGTGAGTCATCCTGGTCCACCCTACAAACCAGATTTTGCTTCGGATCAATTTATGCGCAGTTATGTTGATTTTATGGATGTCTTTGGCTTTTACAATACGGATGACACCAACGGACTGACTATGAAAGAGTTTAAGAGTGGATATACTATTTATGCATTTGATTTGACTGCTGACAGCGATATTAGTGCACCCTATCGTCAAGCGAACGTGCCTCATAATATTCGTTTGGATTTGACGTTCAAAAGAACACTACCTGAGACGATCAATGTATTAATTTATGCAGTCTTCGATTCAAATATTGAAATTACAAAGTATCGTGACGTGATTCTTCAGTATAATCGTTAATGAGTTGGTTGACTGCTGACGATATTAAGACTAAAGTGCAGCGTAATGCAGACGAAGCGACGTTGAAAGCTTTCGATAATGTCTATTCACTCGATACCTTACCACCTGCAGTAAATCACTATCCCATCTTTATTGTGCTAAACACTCATTCACAGAATTTAGGCGGTGAGCATTGGAAAGCGATCTTTATTGGAGAAGACCGACGTGGTGAACTATTTGACTCTCTTGCTCAACCTCCAAATATACCAACACAGCAGTGGTTGAGAAAACATACGCGTCAATATCAGCGAAATGAACGCATACTACAACATCCACTTTCATCAACGTGTGGTGCTTTTGTACTGTACTTCATCTTAAGACGTTTACATGTATCTCGATTTGCATCTGTTATTCAAAACTTTTCATGTAATCCATCCTCTAATGAAAAAATGATTTGTAAGTTCTATCATGATTTGAAATAAAAACATCATGTTGGAAAAATTGTTTTTTATTTTACAATCCGCTGGGTACGTACATACTCAATGAGATAGTCTAGGATCATATTTGCTTGTACATGAGATTTTAGTCCAGTAATGATCACTTTACTATTATGAAAGATTGCCACATGCACAGGTAACCAACAACTAATGAGAGCTGCAGGAAAAAGTTCGGGTTCATAACACAAACTGTAACTGCTGGTACGAATCTTCAAAAATGATAGACTGTCACTCAATTGAGTAGAGATCACCATATTGTCCACAGTCAGATTCGACATCACACACCTCTCCCTCTTCCATATCCGACGTAGTAGTCTTTGTAGCTCTAAGCGCATTGACTGCGCCGATGAATGAGAAAGGGCGCCGAGAATCTGTACAGTCCCATTTGGGAAGAGTTGAAGATTCCGTGAATTGTTCATCTTCACCACTAACATTTGAGGACGGCCCGGGTAATACTTGCTGTTTGGAAGCTGTTGGTGTAATGTTGTGAGATCGATTTTGGTGTAGAGTCTGAAGCGACGGAGAATGTTGACGATGGTGTAGCGATGGCGCTTCATGATGAAAGAATGAGTAAATTGAGCGATGTACCTTCCTTTTATACTTTTCCCAACTACCTTGATGAAATGTGAAGTTAGTATGAAGTTGGGAATGATAGAGTTGAATTCGCCGATTGTTGACGCGCAGCCAGATGCGATTTCCAATACGTGAATGTCTTTTCATATAGAAGTATTTCAAGTCCTTCATGATATGATGTAGAGATTGAAAATGACGATAAGATAAAGCAAACTCTCTTCTCACATTTCCAGTTGAATCTTTGAAATAGACGTTTCGATCATGATCCGTTTCAATACGTTGTAGGGAATCTAATTTCCAACTCATGATGTGTGGTAGTCATGTCTGATTAAGATTTGCATAGTAGGGCGATGAACTCACGACGAATAAATGTCATGATGGAGCGATGTATATATCTTCTATACTTCTCCCAATTGTATTTGCGAAATGAGAAACAGTTTGCGGAATGAGAATGGTAGATTTGAATTTCATTTCTGTAATGTTGAAGCCAAACTTGATCACCCAAGGAGATGAATCTTAATGTTTCAAAATATTCCAAATCCCTCATGATATCATTGAGGTTGACAAATTGTCGCCATGTTAATGTAATTCCTCTTGATGTATGACCATGAGAATTTTTGAAATGTACGTTTCCATCACGATCAACTCTGATATATTGTAGAGAGTCCAAAATCCAAGTCTTCATGATGTTATGCAAAGTTGCAGATTAGCAATATAAAAATGTCGTTTTATCATATTTTGCTTAGCAATGCGGCTACAAAGAGATTTACTAGTAATCGAGCCGCACTCTTTTCTACTCCCATTGATCATGCACAACAGCTAAATGGAAATTGGGAAGTGGGTGTCACTCAACTTGTTTATAGCAACTGTGTCTATACTTTTGATCATGAGGTGATGACTATTAATATGAGGCGTACAGCTGCTTACCAATGTGAAAAGGGGTGCCGAGTATACATTCCACAGTGGCCAAAGAAAGATCTCTTATCATGTAAAAAGTTTATATATGATTTCTTGAATAAAGCGTGTAAACATATTGTCCAATTTACTCCGCACAATGATGATTATAATTATGTACATCATGTAGTTGAGAAAGATTGGATTGTTGGTTTAAGTCCAAGTTTAAGAAATGATTTAGGCTACCTCGCTAGCGCCTTAACAAGCTATGATAATTTTAACGTTAATTACCACATAAGTGGTCATAAACAGTTAATATATCGAGAGGAAGCTTATTATGTAGATCTTATTCCAAGAAATGAGAAGACGTTGGTGAAGAAGATTGTGATTAAGCCAAGAAAGACAAACATGACTCCTGAAACATTATTGAAGAAATTTAATTATCTCCTTCGAGTTGATGGCAAACAAGTGGCAACATTGACTTATATTAAATCATCTAATCATATTGCAATAAGCAAATTAAATGATGATGATGATCTAGTATTAGTTTGTTCAAAAGATTTTCATCAGTTCTTACGACATCGTTCTGCAGCTGTTCATGGAAAATCTGATATGCAACATTTACCATGTGAAAGGTCAAATCAATTTGATACAGAATGGACCGTATCTTTATACAGAAAGTGTGTAGAGCCTTTAGGTGGTATCTTACATGAAACAAGAGTGTTGATGCCTCGCATTATTACTTCGGTTAAATTGGTTGTAGATTATTTAAATGAAGTGATTAATGACCAACATATTTCATTTTCTGAAAAAGAAGGTACTTTGTCTCTCACTATAAGTGGAAAAGGTATTGAACTAATTATGGATAAAACTCTAATGGACATTTTGGGTTTTGATCAAAATATCTTTAAAAGTGGTACTGTAACCAAAGCTAGCGCAGACATGTCGCTATCGCGTCGTATTAACTATTTTCAGATATATTCCAATATTGGTGAAGATGTACGTGTGGGAGATGTTGAAGCTCCATTGCTAGCAATGATACCATACCAGCCAAAAAGCTGCAGTATTTTATCTGAGCATACTTTCAAGAAAGTGCATTATACAAAACTGAAATCAAACTACATCCCACAAATTGATATTGCCATTTATGACGATGCTGGTGCGTTGATTCCTTTTCATAAAGATGCTGTGACAAGTATCACACTCCATTTCCGAATGAAGAGTTAATGCAAACGTATGCTAATATATTTTTCCAATGTGAATAATATGGAAAGTGAAAATAAGGACTCGTTTCTAATCTACTTGCCCAGTAATGCTTCTATGAATAAATTTCCCAAAAATAAACCATCAGACTATCGAGTAGAATTAAATCGGCCACTGCATTTAGAAGGTGAATGGGAGGTTGGCGTTTCTAGTATTTGCTATGATAGCAATATTCAGAATGTGAATGATTTGGAAGAAATGATATTGACTCCTCGCACCCATGATGGAATAACGATGAATAATGCATTTCAGTTCCCATACAATTTAACATCAGATGGAAAGTGGAACTATGAATGGATTCAGATAAAATCAGATTCTTATGAACCATTTGGGAATGAGAAAATTATTAAGGCATTCAACAGTGGTAATACTTCCATCATGAAGAATAAAAATCAGAAAGCTTATGAGTTTACTATCTATCATTGGAGTGGGAGACAGTTCCTCCGCTTTCATTCTTTTACTAAAGGTCTTACGCTGAGGTTGGATAGTGAATTCTATCCACATCTTGGTTTTGGTCATGGACTACATCTAACATCAATTGCTACTGCAAATGTTAAAAAAGTTTATTCAAATCGAATCAACAAATTTCATTATAGATTTAAAATATTTGATGAAGATGTTGTAGAATGCGAAGAACGCATCATTTTGAAAAAGCGTGGTGTTCAACCTTTATCACTTATTGAGTTAGTAAAACGATGGAATGAGACTGTGGGTAAGAAGTATGGAGAAAAAATTATGGCGGACAAAAATAAGTTGGTTATTCAGAAATATAATGACAAACTTACAGTTTATTTCTCTCCAACCTTGCGTCATTTTGTAAGACATTATACACCTATTATTGGAAGCGGTGTGGTGTATGCTTCTCATGAATATCACACTAAAGCTGATTCAGTTAATGATGAATGGTGGGTGGACATCTATGGCGATCGCATCAAGAAAATTTACCAGTCTTATGAAGAATCTAAAGTTGCTATCAATATAATGCCGCGTCTATATCATACAGTTGAAAGCTTCATTCATGTAGTAAATCCTTATATACAACAGAAGTTGAAGCATGTGATGAAAAGTAAATATGATGTAAAGACACACCACATTTCGTTTTCAATTGAAAATCAACGCGTTGTTCTGAGACTGGGTGATGACATTCAATGTCAATTGAGTAAAAATTTGAAAAAACTCTTTGGTTTTTCAATGCTACAAACTGTGTTTGCTGCTGCGCATACGATTGGTATAGAAACACCAATGACACTTGATAAACATGAACAGCACCTTTACATTCAAAGTGATTTGATTCTACCTATTTCTGTTGGTGAGAAAAAAGAATACATTTTACGCGATTTCATTCATGATAAAGACGCTTCATATGGAATAGTCGAGAAGATGTTTGAATCTATTTTCTATCATCCCGTCGTCAAACAAACTATACCCTCTATTGCTATCAAAATTACCAATGGTTTACAAGAGTGCATCCACGTGAAAGATACTAAATCCCTCATAACGTTAGTGTTTCGGAAAACAAAGTGAAGTCTTTATACAACATTTATTGAAATATGTACATGAATGTGAAGCAATAGACTTTATACAACATCCACTGAAATATATACATGAGCGCACTTCAATAAACATTGCTATATACAAAAAGTCTTTTTACTTCGTGAAGGGTGGAAATATACAGGGATAGGAAAAATGTCTTTCAGTGGAAAAGTCATCACATGGGGAATGTACAGATGTGGACACATATTCACAAGGAAAAAACAATCTCATGCGATACATAAAACAACAATGTTTATCTACAGAAATCAACATCAAAATACTAAGTTAAGGATGATTATGCTAAGACGTCTCCTGAATGTGGTAGTGTGAGTTTAATTCTTTTGGGTGGTGGTATGTTTGTGTCAGGATGTCCATGTGGAAGAGATATGTTGTGTTCTAGCCAGCACCTCTTATCCTCCCATGCTGAAAGCGCCCGTTTCCTAAAAGTATGAGTTTTGATCTCATGCGACTTAGATTTTAAGATTGTCATATTGACAAACGTTATATTTTTATTTCTATAGGCTTTCCTGAAATTTTTATGTTTCATGTTAGAGACCAATGATCTTGATATGCCTTTAGCGCGCTTAATGCTATCGTCGCTATCCTTTAATTTCATACTGTACATTTTTGGACGGAGGAGAATCATTTCAGCTATCTCCTTCCCTGCTGTCTCATCCTTAAAGCAGCCAAGTTTGGCCTTATTTTTGATGGAGTATAGTGGATGATCAGCAGGATAATTTGATGTATCAAAATATCTTTCTAAAGATTTTCCTACTTCATTAAAATTTAAATCTTTTTGAGTGGTAATACCTAAGAAGAAACTATCTGTATCACCACCCAACAAACGAACCTCTTTTACGAGAGGACACGGTTTTAGTATTTTATAGAAGAGTTGATACATTTCAAGCTTGGAGTAATCTAGAACAGCTTGACCAATATAGATGGGTTTGCACAACTCAACTTCAGATTTTATCATTTTAATACCTACAAGATCCTCATCGATTATGTCTCTATCGATGAATAGAGGTGATGAGGTCAATTTGTGATACTTTTGATCATCATTAACTAGTTTGTAGTTTACGCGCTTTCTAACATCCTCCATCGTCTTACCAAATAGACTGTTGTTCTTATATTTATAAAAATCTTTTTCAAAATTATTTTGGGCTAGTGCACGTTTCTGGCTGTTACTATCTATGTAGGGTTTGAGGAAGGCTTTCTGTCTAAATTTAATAATGCGGTGAACTCTTTTTAAAATCATGCCCATTTCTAAATAAAATTTTAAGATGCTAAAGTGGACTAGATAGTTTTCTTTATCATATTGAGTGAGCAAAAGTTTGCGGCAAGGCTTATACTTGGGTTGTCCACATGATTCTAAATCTTTATGAAATTGTTTCATAAAGTCGGAAAACATATCTTTACTCACTTCACCTGATTCGGGTGCGAGTGGAAAATCTACGGTTTTATGTTTAATATTATTTGGATAGATTAGATCTATCTCAAAATAATATCCCCAATCACCTTCATCTGGAATTGCTAGTATGTTGGAAGGGTTGGAGAAATGTTGAATTTCACTATCATCTAACCAGCTAAACTCAGAGTGAGGTAGCGGTTTGGATAATGAACTACCATACAAATTATTTTGGTCATAATACTTCAGATGAGTCTGGTCATTGCCTACTATTTTTGATTTTAACCTATGTTTATTTACAAATGTGAGACCACCGCGAATTCCTCGCTCAAATAAATTATACATCTCTGGATCTTGTAAGAGATGAATGGTCTCACCAGTCATTTTAAAAGCAGACTTAAATGACATGGCTGGCAGACTGACAAAGTGGACGGGATCTAACTTATCTTCTTCTAATGCCACTCGTCGAAACTCCTGAAATACATCAGCCAGCAAAAATACATCTAACTTAAGGTAGGCAATCATATATTCACCAAATGTATGGCAGTCAAATTTTATCCATGCATCTTGTGCATGATCATAATCTTCGGTCTTACATTCTGCGCCGGTCAAATCATTTTTAAATTTATCTATGGGCGGAAGAGAAGTCTCGCCGAGTTTACTAATTGCATCAAAATATGCATATGGAAAGACTCCTTTCCGTGTGATGACTTCATCGGTTAGATTTGGATATTGTTTCTTAAGATTTTGTGTTAGTGGAAGAGACTTTAGATTTTGTACGAGAGAGGCCAGTGATGCAGTCATAAATTGGTAGGAATCTAAAAATTTTATATCAAAATAGACCGTCTTATTTTCTTTAGTTTTATCGACAGGCACTTTTGCTGTCATGGCCATAAACTTCTCTCTCGTTTGTGCTATTACATCAAGCTTCCACTCTTTCATTTGACCTAAACCTCCTTTTATTATCATATGGCTGTCGTAGCCCTTGAAATTATGGAAAATGACGGGTAATGTACGCCGCTTCATCCTCAGCGAAAAATTACATTTTGAACAGAGTGCGTTTCTAAATTTACCAGTGATGTGATCATGGTCGCGCACTTTCTTAATCTTATCATCGTCAAATGTTTTCCTACATTTGGGGCAAACGTTGCAACTATCAAATTTTGCTTGATCATCTGCTGTCATATGCAATGATCTGCGATAGAGTTCACCATCATACTTTTGTTGAAATTTTACAGCCTGTTCGAGGAATTGTAGGAATTGGTAAATACAATCCTCACCTTGCCAGACGCGCATTTTATTTTGCCTACTCCTAAAGTGATCATGCCATACTTCATAGCAGGAAATGGCTGCTGGTCGTGGATGTTATCATCGATATAGCATTCGATGTCAGCATAGATGACACGAAGAGGACTTAGTTCATCACCATTCTCTCTATATGAAAACTCCTTATCTTTGGGCATGCGTTCCATTTGCAGTTTACCTCGCTTACACCACTCGTAATGAGTTTCAAATTTAGTTTTCCTCCTAAAGTGGCGAATACATCTGTCGCAGTAATATAACTCTCTACTAGAGTTTTCTAAGTGGTGGTATAAGCGAGAGATTTTGGGAATACCGCAGTAGTGCCATTCCTCACTATCATCCTGTTTTACTAATAACAGGTTTACTGTACGTTCATAACAACTCGAACGCGAGTTGTAGCGCACACCCTTCAATCCTTTTTCCCAAACATGGAGAACTATTTTAATGTTGTTCAATTTTTCAAATTTTTCTATATCTTTAATTTTCATATCGTCACTATTACAGTCATCGAAGTTTAATTCATTCTCCCACTGCCTATAGCTATATGTGCGATTTCGATTCGCATTGATGTCATTATAGTGGAGAATGGAGAGGACAGCATATTTAAAACATTGCGATTCGCAATCGACATTGATGACTGCTGTTTTGTTTTTTAAATTTTTTGGAAGTTTAAAGGAGCCTCGACCACTATGATTTCCTAATAAACTGATTTTAAATAAGGCGGACTCAATGCCGTCAAAAATGAGACCGCTATCGCGCTCGTTAAATTTATCAATATTTAATTTTAATCCTTGGATGTGAAAATTTATCCAAGACTCATAGTCTACAACCTCGGTTGCAGGAGAGGAGGGTATGTGAAACTCTAACCTCTCTATTATTTGTCCAGTATGGTGGTCGATTTTTACATATTTTATTTTAAGATAGATGAGCGCCTTCATCCTAAAATTGTCTAAATTGTTGAAGAGCGCTTCTATCAATGATGAATTTTGATGAAACCATTCCTCAAAGTTAGCAATGGTTTCTGAGGAGTCCATCTGGTAGTTCCTCACTAAATTATTTATGGACACTTCAGTGAGTCGGATAGAGGAGGTACCGTTGGTGTAGGTATCGTTCGTGTGTGTATGTTGAAGTCTGTGCGAAGATAGTTCAAAACGTGTCTCGAAAGACTGAGCGCACAAGTCGCAAGAAAAGGAGACGACGTTAACAGAATCATCCCCACCTTCGGAGATTGATGCCGGCTTAGGTCGACAAACACCTCGCTTGATGTGTCGGGTGAGATCCCATTTCCTCGTGAAGATGTGCCCACAGTCAGCACATTCCCACTCGTTGCCATGTCGCGACAGTTCTGAGCTGGAACTCGCATCACCTGAAAGAGAAATCATTCTATCATCTCTGTTCAAGCCTCAGTGTAGTGTTACAACCTACCTTGACTCAATAACTCTAAACTTTCCTCGAGAAGAGAGGGCGTTGGTGATGAAGTTGATGCCTGAAATTGAGGAAGATGCTATTAGTCACACGTTTGAGGGAGATGAGAGAGGAAATCTTTAACTTACCATTTTAATGAAATATGATCAGACAGAATAATAGTCAAAGAGAGAGATCGTGCGTTCGTCACTTGTATGATTCACAGATTAAATGAAATGACATGAATGTCACTTTGCTTATATACTTTCATTCTCTTCATTCATTGGATGTTCATTCTGATTGGCTGCTTGTGTATACTTAAGAATTAGAAAAATGTTAAAGTTATCATTATTCAAAGTCAGCATTTCAAAGACAACATGACAAGTCCTCCAACAACACCAAATACCGCATTGGAGTTCTCCTCTCCATGCACATCAGCAAAGGTGCTCGTTACACCAAATGCACCAAGAAAGGCGAAGGTGGAGAAGACATACAATCTGGACAATATACGAAAGTTATCATTATCGGAGGATGATGAAGAGGAGTTGCCCGACCTAACAGGCATACGGTGGAAATATTTACAATATGATGCCGAAGGGGTGATGGAGATGACCAGCAAGTCGCACTTGCATCAAATATGGGAGTGGTACACCCCTAACTCCCAACCGCGAACCGTGGCGGAGTGGGCGTACATTGAGAAAGTGAGGGACGCTGCAGAAGAACGTTTAAAGCAGCTCAACTGTTTTTGTGATCTATGTGAAGTCAGACTCTGGGACGATATTGACGATGAAGACCTTTTGAAATACATGCCATAATAAATGTTTATTTCGTATTATCTTTGCTTTCATACTGACTTACTTGAATGGGGCTTTAGTGAATAATTTAACCATGTATACTTTTTCATTTGGAAATAGTAGCACGCTTAGTCTAACTTGCAAATCTTATAACATTTCATATGGACGATGATGATGATGATAGATGAAATAGTGTTAAATAAAATTAAGATAGCTTACATGATTCTGGGATAGCAATCGACTGCGATCCATGTGTAAAGAGCTTGTTAGACTACGGAAGAGAGAAGTGTGTTATGTTGCGTGTGGCGCGTGAGTGTCCTCCCATTTCATTCCATTCATCAATTCGTCTCATTGATAGAGACAGGTAGAACTCATGGTTCTCATAACGTATGCAATGGAAAGTTTTAGGCAACCTTCGACAGTTGGCTAAATGTCGCCCTGACGCGAATGCATACTACGTTGAGACAGAGGCAATCACTTGCAAACATGACGCAGAGAGGTTTAACAAGATTGACCATTGCCGAATGTCCCTTGCGGTATACATAGCTACGGGTTTCACCGCCGCCCTTTACAGGAACGCCCGTCGAAAGGAAGTATTACACCGAACTTCATTTGCAACGTTCAAGTTGACTGATAGCAGATTCAACTTAATGATAGTATTCGCCAGTCCGAAGACTGCCCAGGGCAAACCGCGAGGAGGTTCTATCATGTCTTGCCCCATGGTGGCCCTTAAGAGAGCCGATGGTTCGTTCTCGGGAGTAACAAGATGACTATTGGCTTGAATAGTCAATAGGTATGACGGTTAGGTTCTCGTATACCCTATACCGCCTAAGCCGTGCTGGTGCATCTGGCACCTTTCGGATGCGGGTGGTATTTGGAGTCCACACCTCATCCGTCCAAACGATCCTCTTGATCTTCCCCTTCTTCTCATCCTCCTCATCCCACTCGTCGAGGATGACGAACTCGGGAATGGCGTTGTCTTCATCGGTGAAGACGGGAATGTTGTCTGTAGATGTCGCTTCCATCGTGACTTCAAATTGAATGAGAAGCGCTACAATCTTCTGGCTTATATAGGGTTTTCAACAATGAATTGCTCAACAGCGAATCAGAATGCTTCAGGGATAGCAATCGACTGCATAATGTTCAAGTTGACTGATAGCAGATTCAACTTAATGATAGTATTCGCCAGTCCGAAGACTGCCCAGGGCAAACCGCGAGGAGGTTCTATCATGTCTTGCCCCATGGTGGCCCTTAAGAGAGCCGATGGTTCATTCTCGGGATGATTGAAAAAATATGGAACTCAAGCTTGCCGCTTCGCCTCCGGCTCGTTGACGGAAGCAGGTGGGCGCTTCTCTTTGATATCTGTAAAGAAAGAAGTTGTTAGTTATCATCTTGAACTCTAAGTTACTTGTTTTAACTTACAGATCTTCTCCGGACGTGGTTCGAACAGGAATCCTGTGATTGCCTCCTTATGGTCGAATGTAAAATGAAGGCATTCGATACCTTTTTTAGCCCTGCTGTAACACATTTCGTCTCTGCCACGTTCACAGAGGAGCGGTCTTGCGGGCACACGTCCTTTCTTATCCAGGGGAATGTGGAGGCGACTTGATCGTCGAGTACTGCTACTCATCACTTGTTGGTGCAGCTCCTGATTAGTCGCCACCACCTTCCCCAACTGCTTTCGCAGCCCTTCCACCTCCTCCCTCATCTTTCTCAACTCCTTCTCTTGACTCTCTCTCTCGATCAGGAGCTGTTCTTCTTTAGCCTTACTAGCGAGGTGCGAGAACCTCTCGCGATCGAGCTCTCCTTCTTTCTCAAAAAGACTAGCTTGAGTCTTCTTGAGCTCCTGAGTGACTCGCGAGAGGTTCTCGGAACTCGCTTTATAGAAGAAACAGTCCCTCTTCCACACCTCCAACTCATTCTTCAACTTGTCATAGTTATCGACCAGTGGTGGGCGCATAATGAAGTTGCGACATTGAGCCGCAATCCCACCACTGCTCGATAACTTAGCCGGCTGCACCTCGCTATCGAGGTCAACTTCCCTCACCGCCTCTACCTCGCTATCGAGGTAGACACTCTCGACTAGGTCAGCCTTCGTCGAGCCTTTTTCCTCCTCCTCCTCTTCCTCACTGTCGCTGCTACTAGTAGCCGACTCATCGCTAGAGGAGGAGGAGGATTTACTCGACTTCGGAGAAGACTCAATCGGGGTGGGTGAGAGAGCCTTTGCTTGCACGCTAGATGAAGGAACCTCTGCTGACGCGATAGACTCGACAGCACACTGAGTCTCCAGAATCGGGGTGGGTGAGAGAGACTTTGCTGGTGCACTAGATGAGGGAGGCTTTGGTGACGCGATAGCCTCGACAGCGCACTGAGTCTCCAGAGCTTTTAACTCTGAGCTGAAGAGACTTTGCTTCGCCTCCTCAGTCAGCTCTGGTTGACTGCAACTGCTATGCTTCGCATGCCACTCCGGTAACGTCTCGACAAGGCGAGATGCATTATGGCTGCTGCAAAAGTATCGAATGCCCCCTACCATTCGCTTATTTACACAAGAGTGTTTCTTGAAGGCATCACTACGAAAAATCTTTGCACAAACGCAGAGCTTGAAAGCCGTCTTGGCATTATTGTAGTTAACCATTTTCTGAAGTGAAAAGGGGAAAACAATGATTATAATTCCGTAAACGTTTGATAGCAAACGATTGATTCCTAGTTTATAAAAACGGAAAAGAATGATTTTACACTTAGTGAGATGATAGATTTGAGTGTAGTGAGTGGCACTAGATCCCGTCGACAGCCCGAAGGCCTTGTACTGATCACTAGGGAAGTGAGAGATCTTCCCCGATACCCGCTATTTACAGCTTAAGACATCATTGTCACTGCCCCGAAGTGGTAACAGCAACGCCGAGTCAAAGGTAGTGAACAGTAGCTGGGATCTAACCCCTCAAAGCTGCCTTAGACTTAGTTAAATTTGAAATCTGATAGTAGATTTGAACTCAGCATACTTGAAAACCCCAGAAAACCTCCAAAACTAGTGAATTTAAATTTTTCAACTTTTTAGCACTACTTATGAAATTTTATAAGTAGTCTGTCACTTAGGCCAGGTCAATAGCGACCGAACCCTTTTTGAATCAAGTCAAACGGACTTGTAGAAGCAAAGTTACAAGCCTTTAAAGTTTTGGAGTCTTTTATGGCCTGGAGACGAAGGCCATCTCCTGGCTAACCTCTAAGTCTGACGGCTTAGCTGATATCAGCAATGAAATTTTCTAAGTCGGTTTCTTACAGAAACTTGGAATTTGGAATGTCCGAAGCTATCATCGGAGCTCAGAGAGACGACTTACCGTTGACAATCTCTCGTCTTAATGAAAAGTCTCCGTCGGTTCCCAGCTTATATAGTGTGTGGCGATCAGCTGATGACGTAATACCCATCATCCAAACACTAAAAATCCCGTCTATCACCGGTTCTAGTGCTCCGATTGAGCTGGAAATACACCATTTCCATGTAGAATTTGACGCTGAATCCGAATCTGGCCTCCGTTTTCCCATCCGATGCTTCGTTTTGGCTCTACAGTAGGCAGCCATCGCAAAAATTCTAACTCTGTCGTTTTTCCGAAAAATGTTGAAAATTTTTCTCTCCGATTGACTTGAAACTCTCCGATTGACATGAAACTCACCATACAGATAAAGAATTTCACGCTGATTCCAAATCTGAAATCCGTTTTCCCATCCGATGCTTCGTTTTGAAGCTACAGCCCAAAACGTCCCAAATTCTAACTCTGTCGTTTTTCGCCAATGTCCCAAAATCTTAAATGGCGTCTCACATCTAAACGAAGACAGATAGGAACAAGCCGATTCTTTCACTGAATTTGTCTCACTCTTAGCTTTCAAACGAGCTATCGCACGACAAAATCCGTCCACTGGAAGCCAAAATCGAAGCAAGCTGTCCAGAGGGGGGGGGACGTCAGTGAAATTTCAAAATTTGATGAAAAATGTTTTGGTGGCGGTCCCAGGTCGAAATTCCACACTTTGGAAAATTTTCAAAATTTTACCCATACAAAGTCACTCTGACACTTAGGATTTTTTCAGGTGAGCGAGCTCCGACCTAAAATCTTGTAACCGCTCTAACTTTTGAACGAAGACAGATAGGAACAAGCCGTTTCTTTCACTGAATTTGTCTCACTCTTAGCTTTCAAACGAGCTATTGCACGACAAAATCCGTCCACTAGAAGTCAAGATCGAAGCAAGCTGTCCAGAGGGGGGGGGAGGTCAGTGAAATTTGATGAAAAATGTTTTGGTGGCGGTCCCAGGTCGAAATTCCACACTTTGGAAAATTTTCAAAATTTTACCCATACAAAGTCACTCTGACACTTAGGATTTTTTCAGGTGAGCGAGCTCCGACCTAAAATCTTGTAACCGCTCTAACTTTTGAACGAAGACAGATAGGAACAAGCCGTTTCTTTCACTGAATTTGTCTCACTCTTAGCTTTCAAACGAGCTATTGCACGACAAAATCCGTCCACTAGAAGTCAAGATCGAAGCAAGCTGTCCAGAGGGGGGGGAGGTCAGTGAAATTTGATGAAAAATGTTTTGGTGGCGGTCCCAGGTCGAAATTCCACACTTTAGAAAATTTTCAAAATTTTACCCATACAAAGTCACTCTGACACTTAGGATTTTTTCAGGTGAGCGAGCTCCGACCTAAAATCTTGTAACCGCTCTAACTTTTGAACGAAGACAGATAGGAACAAGCCGTTTCTTTCACTGAATTTGTCTCACTCTTAGCTTTCAAACGAGCTATTGCACGACAAAATCCGTCCACTGGAAGCCAAAATCGAAGCAAGCTGTCCAGAGGGGGGGGAGGTCAGTGAAAAATGTTTTGGTGCGGTCCCAGGTCGAAATTCCACACTTTGGAAAATTTTCAAAATTTTACCCATACAAAGCCACTCTGACACTTAGGATTTTTTCAGGTGAGCGAGCTCCGACCTAAAATCTTGTAACCGCTCTAACTTTTGAACGAAGACAGATATGAACAAGCCGTTTCTTTCACTGAATTTGTCTCACTCTTAGCTTTCAAACGAGCTATTGCAGGACAAAATCCGTCCACTAGAAGTCAAGATCGAAGCAAGCTGTCCAGAGGGGGGGGGAGGTCAGTGAAATTTGATGAAAAATGTTTTGGTGGCGGTCCCAGGTCGAAATTCCACACTTTGGAAAATTTTCAAAATTTTACCCATACAAAGTCACTCTGACACTTAGGATTTTTTCAGGTGAGCGAGCTCCGACCTAAAATCTTGTAACCGCTCTAACTTTTGAACGAAGACAGATATGAACAAGCCGTTTCTTTCACTGAATTTGTCTCACTCTTAGCTTTCAAACGAGCTATTGCACGACAAAATCCGTCCACTGGAAGCCAAAATCGAAGCAAGCTGTCCAGAGGGGGGGGACGTCAGCCGAAAATTTTTTCTCTCCGATTGACTTGAAACTCACCATAGCGATGCAGAATTTCACGCTGAATCCGAATCTGACCTCCGTTTTCTCATCCGATGCTTCGTTTTGACGCTACACACCAAAACGTCCCAAATTCTAACTCTGTCGTTTTTCGAAAAATGTTGAAAATTTTTTCTCACCGATTGCCTTGAAACTCACCCTACCGATGCAGAATTTCACGCTGAATACGAATCCGACCTCCGTTTTCTCATCCGACCACTCCTTCCACTCGAAACAACCCATTTTACAACCCAACATTCAGCAGATTGCACGAAAAACATCACACACTATAGCCTCAAGACTAATCCTGGCGGTCGCCCAAGTCCACCACGACCGACACTCTATCGTTCCAGAGGGGGGGGGACTCAGACCCGAAGCACCACGGCGGCCGACCACGACACTCTGCCGTTCCAGAGGGGGGGGGACTCAGCGATGGCGGCCATCTTGCGCTATCTGGTGTTTGTCACTTCCTTACTACTGTCAAAAATTTAACTTTCCCGGAATTCAACAACATGTGGATGTAAAAATATAAAACAGCATCATAATCGAAATTATATTTTCAGTGGCCTTGTCCGTCGCAACACATTTTATGTAACCTATATACGTACTGTAAAACATTGATCACTGATTGGTACTTAGCAAGATGCATGACATTTTCCGCATCGAAAATATTTTGATTCAGTCAAATTATTCCAGGGGCATGATAGATAACTGCGAACTACAATTTTCCGTTAAGTGCAGTACTTTTGGAAATTTTGCTGTCGTCAACAATTTGTACCACAAAAACAAGTGCACCTGAAGAGGAACTTTTGCAGTATTTGTGTAATAAATGCTTCACAGTTGCGAATTTGCCGCAGTTGGAGAATAATATAATTGTAGTTTAAACGTGCTTGCCATCATTGATGTCATAAAATGTCCGCTTTCTGCTGCATATTTCAACGGAGATGATATGACTATTCATTAAATTGCTTCTTCAGTGGATTGGAAAATGAATTTGCTCGAGATGCAAATTATGAACGTAAGAGAAGCTGCTACTTCATTTCTGTGTTTAAAATTGAACAGATGGTGAGCCCCATGACAATGATAACACTGACTCTACGCGCGCGTAACCCTCAGAGACTTGAGGGGGAATCGAGTGGACCCTGGAGCCATGTCTTTCTACTTAACTTATTTGTTTCATGATATATCCATTCCATTGATATATCAACCACTGATGGCCATGAAAAATCCTCATTTTTGACATTGATTCTGTATGTATATGTATGATATGTATTTATATTCTGCATGTATTTCACTTCAGTTCAATTAGTAGAAGTATGGAAGATGGACCCCTTTAAAGTCTCAGTGAGAGTGGAAATTCCAGTCAAAAATATCTATTTTCAAATGAAGAATGATTTTGTGCATGTGCATGATGGCACGCTACATGTATGTGTGAGATTAGCGTGTTTATTGTTTGTATGAAGCTCGCATATGTGCGTTGCGTTAGAAGACTGCAAATGCGAGTATTTTGTTTTCGCACAAGAGCGCGAGTGTCCGACATGAACAACTCGGCATAAATCAATGTTAGATATGAAATCTATGATTATCTTCATAGTCTTACACCGAAAACAGACTGTTTCTCAAGTTTTCACAGCAGCAATTGATGAGTTTAAGATCTCCAAGGCTGTTTTGAAGGTCTAAAACAGCAATAGTTATGGTTCCGGTGTGCCTATTTGCGGTAGGGGTGGCCGAAATAAAAATTGAACGATGTGAGGTTATTACTGCACGGAATAAATGAACTTCAATAAAATTAAATTGAATTAGCTGAGGTTGCATTGTAGCTGTAAACACTGCCTCCTTATACAACTGATGATGCAACCGGCTGATCGGCCGGCAGAAACCGGCCCGGCCGGCCAGAGGCCAATTCCAACCTTAGCATGCATAATCGAGCAGCATGAAGATATTCAAAGATGTTCCAGGTCACGCCTATTTGCTTACAGGAACATCTATACATATATCATGCAACCGTCATTACTGAAACAATGCAAGGACAAAATACTGCCGCTTGAAATTGATTTGCAAAACATCGGATATTTGTCTTAATTCAATTACTTATTGCTGTCCGCAAAATTATTCAAATCGTTGTGATCACGCTCTTCCTCTCAGCCATCTGGCTCCTGACATTAATCCCATCTCTCGATCTCTTCGAATGCCAGAATGTTCGTCAAAGATGAGACAAAACGTTTTAGTCACAGTGATAAGCACATTTAACCGAGGATTATGTTGAAAGCACTGTTTTTGAAGCTATTTTTTCAATTGTTATTGACTTAGTGATTTTTGTAACTGACTTATTTGTATATCGGCCTCACGACCTCACGATTGGTGACAATAACACCAGGCAAAGGCCTGAAGTGACACCGTTGCTTCTGTGAACGCTCATGTGAATGCAACAAACAGCATTTTATTTCGTGTTTATGTGGTCATAGACTTTCGTGTTTGGTATCATACGATTCCTCTGATTCTGGTCTTGCCTATTCTGGGATTGATTTCATCGCATCTTGTTGGTCTTGTGTGCTACAGTGGATTTTTTTTGGCAAATCATTCAACAATAGTGTTATTCGTTCAATTCGGTTAGAAACTTCATCGCTGTCGATTTCAGTCCTCTGTTCGCGTCATCGTCAATATCGTCATCATCTTTGGTGCAGTATCTAGTATTTCATCACATGGTTGTTGAAGTGTGCTGCCCAGCTGGGACTGTCAGCTGTTCTGAATTCAATCAGCTGTTATTGGCGGACAATCGTAAATCCTCCCTGTCGGCCGGACTTCGCATTATCGATTTTTGAACACGTGATTCGTTTCATCATCATATGTATCAATTACGCTACAGCTTTACTAATTTGCTGAATTCTGTCTGATTGTACGTCATGCCGACAACGGATGAAATTCTTCTTCTCGAGGAATCAGATCTCAGGTCAAAGAAAAACAGTCGGACTAAGCAGGACTAGATAGACGCCATAATTCAGCTGAGGAAGCGAAATAAAGATTCTGATGTTCCTTTTGAACATTTAGAGCAGAAACTTTTGGCATCTCTACGACCAACTATAGATAAAGTTGATCATTTAATCACCAAACTAGAAGATCTCCAGGAAAAGTATGATGGACTCTTGAAAGTTAATCAGGAGTTAGAAAGCGCTATATCAGTTAAATTTGATGAAAAATCGACGATATCATAACGGAAATTCAATTGAGAAATAAAAAAGAACGAAATGTTATCATTTCAGGTTTGCCGGAAAGTAAATCTGGTTCAGTTGAGGAAAGAATTGAAAGCGATAATCAGAAAGTAAAAGATATCTTTAAAACAGCCACCCTTGATCCTCCAAACATAAATAATGTTCGGAGATTGGGAAAACCAAGTGCGAAACACCGTATACTGTGTGTTACTTTTGAAAGTGTCCAAGATAAGCATAAAATACTTGGAAAGTCCTCATGCTTGCATCAATACCAAGATTATAAATTTGTTTACGTAAATCCTGATCGTACTCCCATGCAACAAACTATGCATAAGCAACTTTTGGAGAAAGTGCATAAAAAGAGAGACGAAGGCATTGATGTGGTGTTGTATAAGGGCAAGA
Source organism: Prostheceraeus crozeri (assembly GCA_907163375.1). Lineage (NCBI taxonomy): Eukaryota > Metazoa > Platyhelminthes > Polycladida > Euryleptidae > Prostheceraeus > Prostheceraeus crozeri. The sequence goes on from CAJQUW010010177.1 coordinate 112,104, forward strand.
TCAGTCTTCGGAGTGAAATTCCAAATTTTCAAAAAGGCTTTTAGTACCAAAATATGAGTCCTCGAAATATCCTTCTATATTTCTAGCGAATATACAATCTCTACGCCGGAAAATTGACGAAGTAGTGAACTTCTCCTGCTATATACTTCCTGACATTCTAGCCTTCTGTGAATCTTGGTTAACGGATGCTATTTCTGATGATGAACTGCATATTCCTTATTATAGTACTCCCTGCCGTTGTGACCTTCCAGATAGACGTGGAGGAGGAGTTTGTTTCTATGTCAAACGTACCATTCCCTGTAAAATTCTCAATGTCCCAGATCCTCCAAAGTGCATCGAATCTTTATGGCTCAATCTTTCTCTTCAGCAGATGGTCATTCTCCTGATTTATGTTCCACCAAATCTGCGTGTCATTGATTATAATAATATTACTAACTATATCATCGATTCTTTTGACAATTTGTGCTGTGATTCAGGTTCTCGAAGATTCATTGTCCTTGGCGATTTGAACCAATTGCCTTGCTCTGATCTTGCAGATGTAATAGATCTAACACAGGTGGTTAACTTACCTACAAGGAGCAATTCTGTTCTCGATAAAATATTTCTTGATTCTCACTTAAAGGACTGCTACAATCCTCCTATCGTCGGTCCCAATTTCGGCAAGGCTAATCATCGAAGTGTTTTCATTGAACCAGTTAATAGAACATCTGCGAAATCTTTGAACTTTCATAAAGTCTATGATTTTCGTCGAAGCAATGTGGATAAAGCTGTTAACATCATCGGCTCCTTTCCTTGGCATTCTATGTATCTGTCTGAGCTCCCTTTACAAGATAAATGCGATTGTTTTTATGATGTCATAATGCAAGCCATGAAAGCAATTCCTGTTACTTTCGTTCCAATGACAACACAAGACAAGCCTTGGTTAACCCCTCAAATCAAGGAAAAGATAAACCGCCGATATGCTGCTTTTCGAACAGGAGACTTCTGTAGATATAACAGCCTCAAGTTGATAATACAGAGAGACATTCAAAATTCGAAAGAGCGTTGGAAGAAAGACATAAAAAGCCGAAAGAAGGACCTGTGGAAAACTGCTGATATCCTTTCAGGCAAGAAGGCAAAGTCTCAAGATGCTCCTCGTAGGTTAACAAGTCGATTTGAAACGTTGGAAGAGGCTTCCAAGTTTAATGATTACTTCAGTTCTAATTTTCGACCATCGGACGATGCTGACAACGATCAAGTTATGTCTCAAGCTTGCGATTATTGGGATTTGGATTTGGATGCCGCGTTCGTGTTCGACCTTCTGTGCAAAGTAAAATTGAGCAAAGCTACTGGCAGTGACGGAATCCCTCCACATTTTATCCGTGAATGTGCATCGGTATTGGCAGAACCTCTGACCCATTTGTATGCTCTGTCTGCTATTGAAGGTTATTATCCAGATCAATGGAAGTTAGCAAACGTGGTACCGATTCCCAAGAAACGTGCGTCATCCTTTGAAGACACTAGACCAATATCTCTTCTACCGATTTTTGCTAAGATCTTCGAACGGATTGCTTTGCTATCGGTGAAAAACAGTCTGCTGGAAAATTATGGTTGTAGCCAATTTGGATTCAGGCCCAAATCTTTCACATTGCAAGCCCACATAAAAATTCACGATTTTGTAACTAAAGAAACAGAGAGAAAAGAGAATGAAGGTGTTCTGATCACGTCATTGGATATAGCGAAAGCGTTCGATCGCTTGAGACACTCATCACTAATCAGTTCTTTATCCGCTAATGGTCTCCCACCAAGCTTCATCAAATGGTGCACCAGTTTTCTGAGCAACAGGAGACAAAGAGTTGTTCTCGAAAATCGATTCAGTCGTGAGTCGAGTGTCACTTCAGGGGTGCCACGGGGTTCTTCGTTGTCTCCCTATTTGTTTGCCTTTCATCTGGGCTCACTTGTTCCCTCGCATTCCAATACGTGCATGATCAAATTCGCAGATGATGTTGTTCTTTTGCAGCCATTTCAAAGACTATCCGGAATTTCAGATCTTATTCATAATGAAATACTTAATGTAAAGCAATGGTGTCAAGATTATGACCTTGAGCTGAATGATGACAAATCAAAAACTGTGATTCTATCGAAGAAATTTCATTTGTGTGTTCCGCCAACTACCACCTACATTTTCTGTTCTGAACTTGTAATACTGGGTGTGACCTTTTCCAATTCACTGAGATGGGACAGTCACATAAGCAACGTGTGTAAAAAGGCAAGCAGTAGACTTTATGTGATACGACGCCTTTATGAATTCTTATCCAAAGAAGATCTCATACTTGTATACAAAATGTGCGTGCAAAGTGTTTTGGAATACAATTCACCTCTTTTTGTTGGACTTCCTCAGACATTGAGTGATCGCCCAGAGCGAGTTCATAGAAGAGCGCATCGTCTTATCTGCGGAAAAAATTGCAATTGTGGTAACTTTACGCCTTTATCTATTCGTCGTGACCATCAGGAAATTCAAACTTTTCTAAATATGAGTGATCCTAATCATATTCTTCACGACTTATTTCCAACAACTTTGCCACGTTCGGGACATCTGCTTCTTCCCCATTCTACTACGAATCGACGCTCAAAGTCGTTCATACCGTGTTGCACGTCTTTATTCAACAAAATGTACATATAATTTGTGACTTTCATAACAGTCCATCAGCCATTCTGTTCACGCAGAATCCATTATCCTCCTGCTGATCTGTAAACTTGGATATCTTTGCTTATGATTTTCATTATTTCAAATATACTTACTTACTTACTTACGATTTCGAATGCTGAGGCTTCTTGATATTATTATAATAATTGTAAAATAATTGACATATTTCATTAGGATGACGACAAAAATACAGATTAAACTTCATTCAAAATTCAACTAGAAAAAGATTGAACAGAAAACTAATTGGTTTAACTTACAGAAACTTCGGGCCTCAGATATACTGATAAAAACGTGAAGCGAACGATGATTATGCTTGTTTTCATATACTGTATCTGTCATTCCAAATATCTGCATCCATTACCAGCTTAAAAGGAAGACATCCAATATTAAATACAATGATATGGAGATAAATGACAGCAGTAAAATTCCTATAGTTACAACCTAAGATATAAAATAGGCGTATGTGTGAACAAGAAGACTGACAGCTTAGAAATGAGTCTGATATCTTGTAGCAAGTTTAATAATTGGACGGAAGCTTACTTACCATTCCGTCTAATTCCCACAAAAGTTTTATAGGATCTCCAACAGAAAGACTCATTTTACAGTCAACCCACGCTTATACATAACAATGACCATTTGCATGAACTGTCCGAAGCGATTTGCTAAGGACTGAAAATGATGCTTTATGTACTTACTGTATCTTGCAAAATCTGCAACGATGCTAATCTTCAAAATGCGTTCTCCTACAAAGGTGTAGTTACACGCTAGCTATACATGTGCATGATAACTCGTTCCATCTTTTTAATCCATCTCGTTAATCTTTTTGGAGCACCACTGTCTACATTCATTCGAGCATGGAACACCATTTGCCGAGAGACAGATTTGTGATTTCAATGTCTTGGCGCCAAGGTTGGACTTTGGGTTTTGGGTCGACCTTGGGTAAATGATACAAAACTTGGGTTTTCTATTAATGCTGCATATATACAAATCAAGTTATAAAAATTAATATTTTGATATGAATCTTAGGACAACTACATGGCAAGAGCATGAAGTTCTGATTTTTTATCAAAATTCCACTCAATTCACAGAGTTTTTCAAAAATGATGCTTGTGATTATTAGCTATTTCATTTTGGGCTTGACAATACTGCGCATTGGAAGCTGGTACTAATTGTATTTGCTGTAAGCTTACATGCATTTTGTTGCATTTGTGGGTATTGAATTTTTTATATATTTCATATATCTTATATTTATATATATTATATATCTTATAGTTATTTTCACGCCCCTAAATTCATTTCAATTTTGTAATCTAAATGTGTTTAACCATGCACTCACTACGCAGCTATACTATTTATTACGTCTGTTTATATTTCTGAATGATAAAATGAAGACAATCATGTTGTGAGCAATGTGTAATTCAATCATAATTAAATCAAAGATCTTCAATTAGTCAGTATATCAGCGTAGGTTGAATAACGGAAAGCTTTACAAGGTCATATATGGACTTAGGCTACTACTAATTACAGTTATTGCAGTAAAAATTCGTTTCCCACTAAAACCACACTTCTCATGGGCCCAACAGAAATTGTGGCCTATGGAAGAATCTTTTTGTTATCACAAAATACAAAGAATGCACTTCGTTTACTTGATTCCACTCTTTTATTGAAACTTGGGTTTGGGTTTTGGGTTTCGATCCATGTTTTGGCCCAAAACTTGTATTACAAGTTTTTGACTAGCCTTGTATTGTTGCAAAGTCCTTTAGTATTCGCTGCTGGCCATGAGACGCAAACAATGACTTTAAATAGTAGCCTAGACTAAGAGCGGTGGAACGAATTTTTGATTGGCGGGCGGGTTCAATGTGCAAGTACACTAGAATGTTGTGTTCGGCTGTAGGCCTAATGCATATGTTATTGCGGTATTGAATGAATCCTTTAACGTTGGTTTATCTTTCATAGTGCTTTCGTTTTCGGTAAAGCAACTGTTGTTGCCTACTGTATGGTATCTTCAACAAGTTTACCATTTGAGTGTTCTTTTATTTTCTGATAACCTTTCCAGATGATATCATTTCATGCCCAGTGGGGCACTATTCTCTAACTAAAATTTTATCTTGATAGATGGAGATGGTACCATAGGTCCTACTGAATGGATGCAACCATGTAAACAATATGATATATAAGTCGATAACTATTCGATTAAAGCATTGTGTGCAGCCATAGATTTCTGTTAAGACTTGGCTTGGTACCTTATAAAATGTTAAATACTATGTCATTGGGTCATTATGCATAATATTCGTTCATTTATGCATAATATTATTCGCACAATATTAAAGAATATAATAACAAGTGGACAGTCAGATATAGACAAATTATCAAGTCTGGCATTCAAAATTCAGTTTTGGCCGGGACCACCGATAGTTTTTCCTAATTATCAAAATTTCCTATTATAATCCTATTATATTCCACTATTTTCTATTATAATTGATAGCTGATCTATATTTATTTTTCTTAGATATCAGATATCAGAAAACATTTTCTATCGATATCAGAAAACATAAAAAAGTGTCGGTCAGTGATCCCTTCGTTTTAAATTGCTTCAATAATTCAAAACGAGCTTCTTCTGAATTATACAGTCCGTTTCATAAAAAGTGGATCATCCTAAAATTTGACTAAATATAACATAAGTATGATACAGAAAGCATTTTCATGTTATTTCATGTCCCTAATATATTTAAATGTCCTTATATAATCTGATAAGCTGTGATACAGTAACGGTTTTTAAGAAGTTAATATTTTGTGGCCCTACCCTTATTGTCAATGACATTACCAATTCGTCTAGGCATTGATTCGATGATATCGTTGATTTTTGACTGATCTAACTTTCTCCACTCTCTTTTTAACAGTGACGTAAGTTGTGATACGCCATCTGTAGGTAGCAGTGAACGACGAACGTTACGTTTTAGCCATGCATTTTCTATGGGATTCAGATCAGGAGAACGAGCTGGCCAAGATAATGTCCTAAGCCCTAATTGAAACTTGCATAAGTTGACTCTACTACTCCTGTGACACGTAGCATTATTATCCATAAATAACCAAGTCGATGGATCACCAAGTTGATCTGTCATTTGGTCAATGTTCATTCGTAAAACATTCACATAGCGTTCAGAATTCATGGTTCCTTGCTGTATGTGAAGTTCAGAGCGGCCATTGGTCCAAATGCCAGCCCAAATCAGTAGAGTCGCACCACCTTGTACCCGGGGACGATGTAAATGTCTCGGAATTTCCTGATCAGATTTTATCCATAATCTCAATCGACCATCACTATCCTTCAGACGGACTGATGCCTCATCAGACCAGACAGACTAGTGCAGCCATCTCAGTCAACGAGAGACTTGGATCAACTTTAACAAATCTCAAAATTAGGCGGTCTCTACGTTTGGATGTTTTGCGTGGACGGCCAGAGCCCTCTTTACGACAGAGTCCAAAATCATCATTATGCCACCGATGCACATTTGTGTAAGGGACATTTAGTCGCTTGCTTGTAGCTCGCAAAGAAAACCCTAGTTCTAAGAAGGCTGACACTTTGCCTTTTGTGAATGCGATCTCGTTATTGTTCATTTGTGCTTTGTATTGTTTTCAACCGATAAGAGATAGATTTCTAGCTGAAAGCAATCAGGAGTGCTGCCAACACCACCGCAACGAAGTCAGGAAGCTATGGAACATGAAGTCCAGTTGATCACATGTAGCAGTTACATTATTGTTGATGAATAATGGTGCTATACTGGCTCTGATTGACCGATTTTCTTTATTTTTGTTTTGCTTGATAGCTTTTGGTTTGTAGAACAACATATTACGTAACAAAGGAAACAAATGTAATTTTATATGAGGTATGATTTTGTGTAACATTGCTAAATGAAGATCAAATTATCTACTACTTTTTTATCTATAACAGGAAAACAACTCAATATTCATGCTTGAAATTTCCAACAATGATATTAGTAAGCACAACTGACATCTTCCAAATTTCAGAGAAATTCGTTCAAGTTTGGCGGAGTTAGACAAAGTTGAAGTTAAGGCGATGTTTAAGGGTGATCCATTTTTTATGAAACAATCTGTAGTAGGAATAAAGTAGATGATAACGTATTCTGTATTCAGCGCTATATTTTCTACAGGTAACTCCTAGAATTTATCTCATCTGATATTCAAGATCTATATGCAAATAATTATGCATTAGGTTGTTACCTCTATTTAGGAGATATGCGCTGAGAATCGACGAGTCGTAGCGAAGCATAGACGAGTCGATTGTGAATGCGCTTATCTCCGCCATAGAGGTAGCATCTGAGATATCCGACGATTCTCAATTAGATCAATGGTAGCATAGATATGAGCGATTCTGATCATTTTGAAGCACAAAAGAAATTTGACTCCTTGCTTAATTTATAAATAAGCAAAAACACCAAATTCATCAGTGCTTTCATCTGTTCTATTTCGTGTTCAACACGGAAGTGAATAACAAATTAGCGGCATGACGATGCTAGTACTAGTCAGTTAGTCACCAAGGCAGACGTAGAGTGAACAAGATATCTTTCTGAACACAAATCCTTCTGCTTCAATCGGCCAGCATCTAGTGCCATCACTCGTCACCTTCAATCATAGAAATAGATTGTCGTTTATCTGAAGTTGACTAGAATGGAAATTGACTCAAGGTCGCGGCACATCCGTGGGAACTAAGTTGGGGCATGAACCACCAATGAAAAGCTAGGAATTGCACATGTGACTGATTCTAACCCAATCATACAGCCGTTGACAAGCGAATCTAAGTCTAAATGCGTTCGATTTTTGTGCCACTATTGTGTATTGCATGAAGCTTTACTTCCATTCTAGAGGTTTTATTGTTATCAATTTCTATGCCTTCAATTATGTTTTTGTAATGTTGATGACGCACTGATCGCTTTAAAATTGCTTTCCGTCCTCGGAATTTCCAGCTATTGTCCATCTACGAGGCCTTGTGCATTGAACGGTTCGCACCCGACCTTTGTGTACAGAAAGATATCTTGTTCACTCTACGTCTGCCTTGGTGACTAACTGACTATTGATCGTTTGTACTGACATCGTCATGCCGCTAATTTGTTATTCACTTCCGTGTTCAACATGAAATAGAACGGACGAAAGCGCTGATGAATTTGGTGTTTTTGTTTATTCATTTTCAAGTAGCCAATCTATCTTTCATCGGAAATTTTGAATATCATTAGCGGAGATTTTGGATAATCATCTCTACGGAAATATACCTACTATACCTGGATAGGAGAGTCAAAGATATTACTGCCATAAAAATATTAGCAGATTTTTTATAGAGATAGATTTGCTTTTACGTGTGGGTTAGTCCAGAGTGGACATAATCCTATCCCAGCCACTGTATGCAATGGCAGCAATCAATAGAATTGACATAGATATTCGTCTCTCTTTGGTTTGTGTGATTGGTCAAACTCGTGCATTGCAGAAGTAACTTTATCAGAGAACCTACGAGCGTCAGCGGTCAGATTACAGACAGGTCTGTGAAGTGAAAAGTACACATTTTCGACTCAATGCTTCTCCGCAGTAAATTCGTCAATTGAAAAATTATTCACACTGCTATAAATTTATTGGCTGTGTACGTTTAATGAGGTGTTAATCTACCGGTTCGCCAAATTCAGATTTGAATTTGGATTGAGTTCAACGGAAAATTGATCATCTTGCCTTATCACCTCTTGACTGATGGAAGGTAATAAATTGAATTGCCCGTGAATAAGAAATCCGAAACGTTGGGCAAACAATAAGTATTTTTGTTTATATTACTTGTAGCATATTTGCCTAGCGCTATTATGCCAAAAATCATCTGATGTGAAATAGTGGATGAGCCAACAGTGGACGTCTAACAACAATGAAACATTCTTGCCATAAAACAATTCTCCTCAGACAACGATGAGTGTAGTTAGATTTACTTTCTCAGTTAATGTCTCATTATTGAGTAAAACTTGAAAAACCACTCGGGCAATGAATATGAATAAACAAACTTAGTGTATCTCATCAAAATAAACCAATGAACTGTGATCGAAACTTTATTTCACACCACAACAGCTAATAAAGTGAGATAGAAACATTTCTAACGCATCCAACTCATTCAAGAAGATTTGAAAATCTGATTCCTTTTTACATGATGCAAGCAACCCTCACAGATCTGAACTATTCATACCCTCCTGAGACATGAGGACGGGGATTTGGAGGGAGATTCCAATGCAGCAGGCCCTCAGGGATAGACTGTCTTGTCATGCGTGTTGGGTCCAGAGATGACTTCCCTCAATATTGATTGTCAAAACTTGACATACAGGGGCCAGAAAATCAATTCCCCATTGAACGTAATGCAAGTTATCGTCTGGATCCTGATAAGCATTGACGCCATATCAACCGTGCACAGTCAGCTGCTTTAGATCGAGAAGGGTCGAATGGTGAGAATAATACTTCCATTTGTAGAATTTATCATAAAGAAAAATTTAGTCAAAAATTTGTACTTTTCACTTGACAGACGCTCAGACCAATGCAACAACTGAAACTTGTGTGCTCCCCAATGCGAGTTGATTCATGCATAACGCGTCCTTTGCCAATCAAGTAGCCTAAGGCAGACGAATGATCTCCAAATTTATCACCATCACTTGCCACCATTGAATGCAATGGTTGAGATGTCGTCCCTATAAGACCAACCCAAAAAGACGAAAGTCTCTGTCTTCTTAGTAAGCATATACGATTAAATAGTGCCTTTATAAGTGAAAGAAATTTGGCACAGGATCTTTAAGAAATCAAGCGAATTCGTGATGCACACTGCTACAATAAGCATCAGATACTTCACTTGTCGAAATTGATTAATTTGTCGCAGAACCCTTGCACCTGCTCAATAATTTTAGTTTCATCCACTCCTATCAGACTTGCCTACCGCAGTCATAAATATTGTAGTCCTTGATTCTCAAAACAGCTGGGGATATCTCAAACTAATAAATGACTACAATGAAAAGTTGGCAGCAGCAGCATGAATATATGCATAAATTTTCTATTTGATGTTGATTTATGCTGATTTGTTCATACAAGTCAACCTGTCACGCGCGATTATGTGCGAAAGCAACATAATCGTTTTTGTGATCTTTTAATATAATACACATGCAAGCGCATAAACTGCGTTAATCTCACAGATAATGTATCATGTATCAGAAAAGAATTCTCACACCCATTTGAGGGGATTCATTGAACACCCCTTTGGCTATCTCCCATACTTCTAGACATTTCAACTGAAGTGAAATATCACATGCAGAATCACTGTCAAAAATGAGGGATTGATGCATGAACTATCAAAAATGTAAAATATAGGCTATTATTGAGTACCCTGGGTCTACTGGACACCTTCAACATAATAAGGTCAATGATAAAGAACATGATTCGATTTCTTCCCAAGTGCATCGAATTTTGTGTTTTCTTCATTCCACGAATTTCTCGTATGTTTTCCACGAGATCAAAATGAACGATGAAATGGTGAGTTTATGCTTCATTTGGACAAGCAGACAGATCACGTACGTCCACTACGCACATGTGGAGAGTGGTCAACGCACATCAAAATACAAGGATTTACTACATGAAAAATGCTCTCCATTTGAAAGATAATGAACATCTGTAAAAAATTAAAGTAGACTTATAGCCCAACCTGAAACTAGACCTTATTATCAATATTCTAATAAATCGTTTCAATTCATAAGCAATTCTTGGAACTAGCTTGAAATAGCATCAGGTGATTAGCTGAATTTCGAAAGTAGTGCTAAGAAGATGAGTTCACCAAGTGATCTGATTAAATCAGGAAAAGGTGTTAAACCTAACCTTGTAATTATTACCGAAATATTTTTTCTGGTCTTCTACTGACGAAATAGCTAGGAAAAATGCATATCAAATTAACTATTTTCCATTCAGAAAATCAACATTTGTTTATAAAAAGAATTATTCGTCGCTATAAGGTGACCGAGAAGCCATTCGAATGATAGATGTAAATGTTGATGGCATTAAGGTGATGAAATTGCCCGGTTTGCATTTAGATTCCAAGAAATTATCCTCGGTCAATCGTTTCAAAAAATCCCTTCAACTTTGGAAGAAATGTTTTCCTGTTGCGGGTCTACGGAGTATTGGTCAATCTTCCAAATTTCAGGATGAATCAGATCACTTATTTTGACAATGTTTCCACTGATATTGTTAAGCACCCATCCGTGATCAATGACTTCTTGTACCGGTGGAGACGCTGGCTTCATTCGTCTTCTATGTTTTTTTTAAAAATACATGCGTTTTATTGTTTTTACTGACATGTCTTACATAACCTTCAATATCGCTTGACACCCGTGATAAATCAAAAAATCAATAAAATCAGTAATGTAAGGTTAATAAAAACTATATAATTATGGAGCAAGATATTTAATTCAACAATAGCATTACATCAACTTTGAAATTGGAATTTTATCTTTGAATGCATAATCCTTTGCACTATACACCACCTGATTGTTCTTGCATCCAGTCTATGTATTTAGTTACAAGATTGTAGACTCCTGGTTCGTCGACCTCTGAAAAAGGAAATCACAAAGTTACAACAAAAAATAAAAAGTGTCCTGAATTGCTGCATTTGTGCACAACATAATGCAGATTGATATAGACGGATACGATGTAGAATATTTAAATAATTGTTCACGATTTCCCATTGCTGCAGTGAGGGGCTATAGCACGGCTGTGAGGGTTGCAATGATATATTTCTTTGAGCGAGTGCGCGTCAGGGCCATTGATCATTGCAGTAAAATAAGCAGAGTACCACACTTGTTTTGTTTTCAATTCGACTTCAGATATATGCGTCCGATCATTGTAGTCCGGCGGCCGGCACGAGCTTCTGCAGTGAACGAAAATGACACGAGTTATGTGCAACCCATGGCTACTGCGAATCTGCGCGACTGACGAGTTGTGCCTCTTCTTGCCAGATCGGCTTAAAGGAAACACATGTAAATTCAATGGAAAGAAGGCTACGGTCATCTGTAAACTGACATGACTTGAGAGCACCTCCAGTTTAGTGAGAAGTATAGAATTATGTGCTCATGTACCGGTACCTCTGCCTATGAAGCTGAGCGTAAAGACTTAAGCATCAAAATATTCACTGCAAAACCTCCTGCTGGAGGTCGGAATATAGACAACTGCATTAAATGTCCCATTCAAGCTTCCACTCTTTACGTAATTTGCATAGAAATTTACAAACTTTGACTTCATAAATCTACATTTTGCAGTCAAATTTTCAATATTCGAAATCAAGATTCAATTTTTACAATGATGATGGATCTGTGTATCTGACCATTCTTTTAGATATTTAAAGTGAAGAGGTTGGGCTGTAATTTGTTATCTTCACAAATGTACATGTATAGTGAATAAAAGAAAGTCCGGCTAATAATAACTAGCAGAGAATTGAGAGGATGTGCGCAAGTCTTCTCATGTGAAAAACCGATGTCAAATCTCTGACTTCAACCGTTGATAAGTGTGTGAAAACAAGCATTGAAGTAACATTACCAATTTGCTCACGGCGCATTGTCAAATCAGCATTGGAGCTCACGGTCATTAATTATGACCACGTTGTCCACCAATAGTTCGGAATAAGCGACGATGCCAGCGTCCCTGAGTTCGTGATGTCTATTGAATGAAGTTGGTTTCATTGTAGCATGCACACCGGTGATCAATTGTCTCATCGAGGAACCACGTGGCGTATTCTTTATGGGCTTTGATAATCTAGAGGGCTCATTCCTGTCCCTGAGTGTGTTGCGAATTTTTTTAAAGGTCCATGACGTACCGTCCATTGCTCTCGATAATATAATTAAACTTAATGAAGTTTCTCAGGCATATTTGACCACAAACCTTCTTGCATTTCTGCAAAGTTGAAGGAGTATTATTGAAAATCATTTGACCTTGTGGTGTGTTTTGTCATCTTGATTTCTTTTTTGTCACAGCTAGCTATTAATATGATCCTTTCAGCAGTATCCTACATTGTGAATAGGATTCTACAGCAGACCGGTGTTATGTTATTCATATTTTCCATTCACATATTTCCCCCGGAAAATTAAAAGCTTACATTTCCTTAATTTCCAGGCCGGAGGATGCAGTGTGCAATGGAAATAGGAGAAAAATAGGGAATATTTGTATATTAGAAATAGGGGAAACAAAATTGAACACTTGGTTTCTCCCATGATATATAGTCATATATTTTCCAATCGGAGACTGTTTGTAGGGGAAGGTAAATAGCATAACGCCGGCACCATCAACAATATGCTAATCAAATATTTCTTTTCAAAGCTGATTGCTGTTGTAAGTAAAGCGTGCACGTCATTCTGTTGTTGATAAAGTTAACATTTTTACCAGGCAATTTGAGTACTAAATTTGTATAGTTTAGCTAATTTGAATCTTGATCGCAAAGATTGGAAAGTTGTGTGCACTCTTCAAAAAATTCAAAAATTGGAATTATAAAAACATAGCTTGACAGTCTCTATGTAAATATTTGAAATATCAATGAAAGGAGTGGAAGCTTGAATTGGAAGTAATGAAGCATTTGCTTACAGTGTTTCCCTGAATCAATAATTCTTCAAATATATTTACTCTCTTCAAGTGAGTTTACTACAGACAATTTGGTGAAATGCCAAATCTACATATACACATTGTAAAACATAACTCGGCCCTGCATCACATTATTTTCTTCACTGCATTACGTTTTTGACTGGTGTCATAAGATCTCGTACAATTGCTTCTATATGTCAGTTAATGCTTCAGTTAAGTATTTTTCAATCATCATTGCAAACGTTTCTGCCTTCTGGCTTGACTTTTAGTTCTTTCTTTTACAAATCTCTCCATTATCAACATTCATCTTTGTTCCTCTTCACTAAATTCAGCATATTTCATCATTATTCCTCTTGGTCCAGTTCCTTCCTTGCGACCTTCAATCACCTGTCAGTATACCAGTATGGCGATGCTCAAACCATTGGCGTTTCCTTCTCCTGGTTCTTTTTTCCCTGACATTTCTCTTCACTCTTGATCCTCAACGTCTGCTCATTCGAAGGAAGTTCTATACCTACAAGTAATCTTTTCTAAATCCACATTCCGCATGTCTGTAGTCTTCTGACATCAGCTTCTCTTAAAGTCCACGTCTGTGATCCATGCAGCAACACACTTCAAATCAATGTCTCTACAATTTGCCTTCGAGCGGTCATACCCAGGGACTCCCTTCTCTTCCAAAACACCTATTTTGCCATTGGCATCCGTCTTCTGTTTTCTTTTTCAGGACATCTATCCTCATGCTCCTCAATGATTGTTAAGGAGCCACTATGTTCACTTGCTAGCTTATTCTTCCATCTGTGTGCCACTCCATTAATTTTTTCAATTATTTTCATCCTCCAAGCCGTAAAAAACGTTATCTGATCGTCCGGAAGCGGCATCGCACTGAACCGTCTTCCTCCGATCTTGAGTTTGAAGATTTCTTATGCTTTTTACCTGATAGCTTCCACGTACATGTCACACAGATCTGGTAAAATCAAACATCATGCCATAAACCTTTCATGACAACGTTACCACCTACCGTTCTTGCAGTTGCTCTTCGTTCCATATGCAACTTGCAATTATTCGCCGGTCAAACTTATTTATTACTAGATTGATAACTTAAATAACCATATTATGTTATCTCGTTATCTAATCTCATGTGTTGATCAAAATGATTCGCTGACTTTTTGTTGAGCAAGAGTTTCTCATCTGTTGGTCCTAAATTCATGGCCAACTTCAGACAGAAAAGAATCCTATCTGAAACACAGAAATCCATAAACATAGATATCAAAATATATATTTACATAATTTATAGTATATTCGCATGTTTACTATATCATTTTGTCCGAGAGTGACCTTCGGTCTATGACCAAGATCAATAGCAAAGCAGACAAAAACTTATTTGATTGGAAGTTTTCGAAGACTTACTTGCACAGTCGTCTTCCCAAGAAACAGTGCCTTGAACTTCCCAATCTCCTGCCGAGTTCTTGCAAGTCAAGGGTCCACCGAAATCGCCCTGAAGCATCAAGGTTGCATCATCACACCTTCCTCACTTTCAAGTAAAGAAAATATATAATTTCTATGTACGACCCGTTCTTTGAATAATAATAAAAATAATTCGCTTTATTACCTCACAACATAACTCGGTTAGCAAGGAACATACAGTACGATAGTCAATGAAGCAGATGAAGAAGAGAAAGTGCTGTCAAGGCAGGATGATTACAATGAAAATAAACCACGAGCATTAACAAAACCGGTCAAAAACTAACCAAAACGCTTCATTTTAGTAAACGGCCGCTGGAGACACCGATTGCTTTTGAGTGGTGAAGTGACACGAAGTTGAGTACAAATTTCAGACATTTTTCGTAGATGGTGATCATTACACTTTTCAATATTACTTAGCAGTTTAGTGCAAGCTAAATGCCGAAAAGTGGAGATAAGAAGCGCCAGAGCATTTAGAGACATTTATTAATTCCAATCTACGAAAAAATACACGGATACGCACGCATCAAAATAGAAGGAACCAGAGCTAAGTAACACTGCACTATAAAAGAAACCGGAAAAATAGATCTGCTGTGGAAAACGAAATTGCATTTAAAAACTTTTTAAACTATGATATCTACATGCATTTTGCATTTAAGTTAATATAAAAAATTTACAGCCAATATTTTAAAGGAATTATCATTCAAAAATATCGGTCAAGCATCTCTCCAAAACTTTTTCGGACGGAATTTTAGTGCAGTTTGATGGCGATTAACTTTCGGTATTGGGGAAATTTTCACCAACTTAAGACGCCAAGGAACAGTCCCAACCGATTAAACAAGTGAGTAATGGCTGGCACAAGGTAATCAACAAAGATGCGAAATACCCAAGAAAGAATACAGTCAGGACCAGGACTAGAATTCTTGAGTTTAAACAAAGTATATTTCATCTGTGCATTCGGCTTCGGTTTTTTGAATGGAAGTACCGTATCTGTCCGGAACACCGAACTGGCACATTCCTAGAATGTATAATTTGTATATCGCCTACTATTGGAGATGAAACCCTCTTTCATACAATAAACTGTCAGCCAGTAAGTGACACTATGTATCACTTCGGACACACCAAAACACACATCGCTGTCTAGCTACATCAGTGTATGTCGTGAGAAATGCTAAGAAGAAGATGGTGAAATCATCAGGTGAACCAATTTTCGTGCGTCTGCTATGTTCTTTAATAATTATCGGAATAGCCAACATTATAAAGAAATCATCTGCGCAATGATATGAATTCTTAGAATCTATAGGAATCGGGGCAATCGAAACACTTTGATGGAATTCGCAGCAATGCGCAAGCAACACTCGACTTTCTCTCTATCTCTGTAGCGTATTAAAATTTCCTTTTTTACCCAGTTACTGAGTTCCATCGCTTTGAATTAGTCTGCACTTCTAGTAAACTGAAAAAGTTAAACAATTTAATTCTGTGCATACATGCATAATACAAATTCCTTCCTTTGAACCCCTCATCATTCACTGATTATTTATGTATTTCTGTACTTAAGAAGTAGCCCATCTGCAGACAGTAATTCGAAAGCTTTGACGAGGAAACAAAATGGTAAATCTGATTGTTGATCTCATTTGGGCTTTCTTCTTGAGTCAATAATGCCAACTCAGCCAGAGGAAAACAAAATTTTCTTTTGATTCTTGTATAAGAGAGCAGACACGTGAGGATATCTTCACAGCACTGCCTGCGCCATTCTGACTGCCCTGATATTGTTAATCTTGTTACGTACAATGCACGAAGTCAATCCAAAAATAACACTTCTAAAGCTTCTTCTGTTCTGCTCAATTCAAGCCAATACGACTGACGAAAACTTGTCCGACAAATTCTCTTCCTACATCAAAACGAAAGCGTCTCATACATAAAAGCAGCTCTTCTTTTGTTATCATTACTGAATAGAGGCTACTGAAATCATTTGGCAACAAGCCGCTATTACAAAATGATGAAGTTGGAAGTGCATTCTTGAGAAACATTGAATAATTGCTCGGATCATTGTGGGATTCGCAAAAGCGATCTGATCATCTTATTAAGCTTGAAACCGTTAAGATAGTGGGGTTTTCGCACAATCCGACATTTCATTTCATTTGAATACAGGAATGTTCCTCCGGTTAAATTGGTAGAAGAGGAAGTTTGGTTGCGTTGGAACTGCTTAAAATGGTACCGGAAAAATGATTGGCTAAATAGGCACCAATGGTCCTACGCAGCAAATTTCCATTTTTTGCACAGGCCGAGTAAATTTACGCAGGTAGACTATTGCGAATATCTGATTAATGAAAACACTTGTATACATAGAATTTAAGTGCAATTATTACCTTCACGTCTGGATGCGATGAATTTATGTAAAGACTAAATATGTAAGAAGTCTGTATCCATACAAAGACTGTGAAAATATTTATTTATTTATTTATTATACGAACAGATTCAAGTGACATTTATGTCCGAAGACTTCAAGGGCACTTTCTACAGTGAAACAGTCATCAAAAGTCAAAGATTAAGGGTCAACAGGACAAGGGAAGCAGAAGAAGGAGCAAAGCTCAAGATAAGTAGGCAATGCGCAGGAGTTCAACCTTCAGGTGTCTCTTGAAGGATGAAATGGATGAAGTTGTCTTAAGGCTTGTCGGCAGGTTATTCCAGATACGAGCAGCCGCAATCGGAAAGGCACGAGCTCCGACGGTCCTCAGGCGGGAGGAGGGGATCAACAGGTCATCATTGGAAGCGGATCGGAGATTACAGCGTGTGGGATTGCAGGACACAGATTGAAGCATGGAGCACATGTAGGAAGGAGCTGAACCACGAATGCATTTGAAGGCGAAAACTGCCAGGCGATAGGTAATCCTATAGCGAATCGGTAACCACTGAAGGGATCGTAGTAGAGGGGTCACGTGGTCGCGGGAGCTGGTATTGAACAGAATTCGCGCACCTGCATTAAGAATTGATTGAAGCTTGCAGAGGGAATTGTCTGGTAGGCCATAAAGTAGACTGGAGCAAAAATCGAGCCGGGAGTGAACGAGGGAAACCATGAGAGTGTTTAAAACCGGTAGAGGAAAGGAAGCGACGGAGTGAGCGAAGCTGGCGAAGTGCACCAAAACATTTGGAGACCGTGCTAGAAATGTGGTGTTGCATGGACAGACAGGGATCAAGAATGACCCCGAGATTGCGGATTTTGTTAGTCGGAGTGATGGATTCTTGTTGTCCGATAATAATAGGAGACTGTGGAACAAGATTGCGGCGTCTTTTAGAGGTGAGCCACATGATTTCAGTCTTACTGGCGTTAAGCAAGAGACGATTGCTCGCTAGCCAGTCGTGAACAGCAGATAAGCAGTTGGACATCTTGTTGGAGAGGACATGGATCTGGGATGGATGACAGGAGCCGTAGATTTGGATATCATCAGCATACATATGGTAGGAAAGACCATGAGATGTGATAATATTGGGAAGGTCAGACGTGTACAGGAGAAACAAGATAGGGCCAAGCACGGAGCCTTGAGGGACCCCATGAGACGACGAAACTGGAGATGAAGTGGAGGTGTCACACACTACAGAATAGGATCGATCCGTAATAAATGATGCGAACCAGGAAAGGACCTGTCCATGCAGGCCAAACGAGACTTCGAGGCGACGGAGAAGTATGTCATGGTGGACTGAGTCAAATGCAGAACTGAGGTCGAGGAGGGCAATGAGGGATAGGTCGCCATTATCCATGGCTAACAAAATGTCGGATGATACTTTGAGGAGGGCTGTTTCAGTCGAGTGAAAGGAACGGTAAGCTGATTGGAGACTCGGGAGAAGGCTATGATCGCTGAGATGACGTAGAAGCTGACGGGTCACAATGCGCTCGAGAACTTTTGAGAGGGTACATAACTTGGAAATCGGTCTGTAAGAAGATACTTCAGAGGAATCGAGATTACCTTTCTTAAGGACTGGATTGATGACAGCTTCCTTCCAGAGACGGGGAAATGTCCCACATGTAAGGGACATGTTGAAAAGAATGGTAATGAACGGTACCAGGATGTCAATGTTGCACTTGAGGAGATCAGTGGGCAGGCAGTCACGGGAATTGTGCTTGTTGGGAAGTGAAGCTATGGCTAGTATGACATCATGAACGGTGAGGAGTTGAAAAACACTGAAGGAGCAGTCAGATGGAGCCTGCGAGAAATTAGGAGGTGTGTGATTCAGAGTCCTGTCGTGAATGCACTGTACTTTCTCGACGATGTGCTGATGGAATAAGTCGGCTGAGATGTTCACACCAGGGTTGGCGTGGAGACGACCCATGATGGAGTTGATAGATTTCCACATCAATCGAGGATTGCCTTTCTCACATTCTGTCTTGGCCTTCCAGAAAGTCTCCCGCTTTTGAATAGTAAGTTTCTTGTATGATAGACGGACAGCTTTTAGCTCAGCAGAAGCAAGCTGAGCTGAAGCAGGATCGCTGATGATGAGACGTTTGACTCGTCTCTCAAGACGTCTGGCATGTCGTTTCACTTTCTTGCAGTCATCATCGAACCAGGGTCCGAGGCTCGCGAACGGCAACGCACAGATCTCATGGGAATTTCGGAGTCAAGGGCACTGGTGATCTCATAGTCGTAAAGTTCTGCGAGGTAGTCAATGTCAGATGTTGGAGGTGAGGATGGACGAAAATTAAGGCTGGAACTGGAGAGAATTGTGCGTAGATTTTGATTGTTCAAAGACGTCCATGGGCGTGAAATGATGGTGCGATAGACAGGTAGAGGTCGGGGGAGAGATGTTGTCCACGTGACAAGACAGTGATCAGATAGTCCAGGATCATCAACAACAACCTCAGGTGATGGTAAGTCGCATCTTGATGCAATGATGTCGAGAGTCCCTCCGTGATTATGGGTAGGGCCAGTTACACGGCATTCTAGACCATATGCTTGGAACAGGCTGAGAAGAGTCTTCGAATGGGGGTCATCAGGCTTTTCAACATGAATGTTGAGGTCACCCGCGATGAACAAGGGCTCATTGGAGATAATGTAAGTCTCGAGAATGTTGGAGAGTTCGGTGAAGAACTGCGATGTGACAGGGCCAGTTCGATATATACAGATGATGACGGCTGATGCGGATTTACATGAAAGTCTGACGCAGAGAGATTCAAAAGTCACCGGAGTGAGAGTGGTCAGTCTGGCGATCTTCACAGTGCTGAGGAAAGATAGCACGGCTATGCCGCCGTGGTTGGTATGGAGAGAATCCGCACGCTTTCTAGGACGTGGGCGATCAAGCACTGTCAGGCCGGCAGCGCGCAGGAGTTGCAGACTGACAGAATCCGAGTCATGCCAAGTCTCGACTAGGAAGAGAACATGAATGGAGCGGTCGCGTAGTAATGCGGTTACATCATCCACCTTGCTAGTGAGGGAACGCACGTTAAGAAGTCCAAGCGTCAGAGACTGGTGGTGCGGCTTGCTGTGTCGATCAGGGCGATTTGCAGGTGGTGGATCGGAGGGGCAATGGGCGGAAAAGCACAGTTATGAGTGTTTGTTAAGTTTCCAAAAGCAGGCTGAATGCCCATGGGCATGGGGCATGCGGCATGCCTTCGTGTTCGCAGTAAATGAAGGAACCACAACTTTCGTTTCGTAACACGTGGAATGCTGAGAGGAGCCGAGGTGCGGAGATTAAGGAGTTGTTCACGCGTGTAGCACAAAGGAGGCGAAGACATGAATGCGGTATAGGGGAAAAGTCACGGAGGCCAAGTTTAGAGCAGAACGACTTAAAATTGAGAAGGTGCGATAGCGCAAAACAGCTGATGCTATAAATACCGATGAAACAGATGATGGTGATGACGTAGCACTCTTCACAGCATAAGCAAGGATGAGCGCATAACTAGGTCAGCAGAACCATCAGATATCTGGGTTGCAGCTGTCCATTATTTTATCCACGTTGGAAAATCAGTCCGGAGTCACACAATCACGGATATCTATGCACAAAGTGACAATTCTCTCGGGTCGCAATGTTAAAGCTCGACGCCGGGGGCCGCTGACGCGACAAGAAAGTGTTTTAGTTCAGATGATCGCCAAACAGGCTCAGAACATGGGAAATTGACGGAGATTTTAGAGGATGAAGCACTGAGTCACTGAACACATGGATGACATAACTTGATTTTAAAATCACGGCGAATCAGATGATATAAACAGCTTTCATGGACGCTCAGCAAAAGAGGATAAACAGAAACACTGTAGATTCTAACACTGTAGAATAACATGTTACTAATATGAATAAAATAAAAGTCATGTTATTTATAGGTCACAATAAACTCCTAAATTTTCGCCTACTCAGATGATGGAATTCTATAATAAATTCTATAATTTTTTCCCACAAAATTGATGGTTTGAGTATCTATCGGATATCATGATAACATGCGAGACATGGCCTTTCCCGAACATTTAACCTTTAGCTTGAAACCAATGGTAGTGGGGCA
The DNA here is from genome assembly GCA_907163375.1 of Prostheceraeus crozeri. Taxonomy (NCBI): domain Eukaryota; kingdom Metazoa; phylum Platyhelminthes; order Polycladida; family Euryleptidae; genus Prostheceraeus; species Prostheceraeus crozeri. The sequence goes on from CAJQUW010010177.1 coordinate 133,373, forward strand.
TATCGACCAATCAGAAATTATGTATAAGAAGGATAGAGATGCATTTTATCTCCCCATCTATTCAACATCTAGTACTCAAAGAATATCATGAGAAAGGCATCATATGTTTTTGAAGGGAGTGTCTCCGTTGGTGGACATCACATAACCAATCTCAAATATGATGACGACATATTGCTCATAGGGGTCAATATGAGGGAACTGTAGGAATTGGAAGACAGTAATAACTGAAAGCGAAAAAACCGGCCTACTATTTAATGCAAAGAAAAAGAAAACAATGAAAACTCAAAGAATGGATACAAATGGAAAAGTTAGTGATATGATCATCAAAGGCAAAATTAACAGTCAACTTGCTGAAAATGTTGCACAGGTAACTTATATTGGTGTTAAATTCACAGTCAATTATGACAACAGAAAGAAAACTGACATTCATTTGACATGTCATGTGTAGCACCAGCTATGACAAAACTCTGCTTAGTAGAAAAATGCATGGACCAATATGAAGGTGGCGACCGAAAACCCGTTACTGAGACGAACTGAATAACCTGCGCGGCATGCTTATACTGCATTGCCGATTACGCGGGTAGTTCAAAATAGGAGCCGATGGAGATCCATGGTGCGGAGGACCACAGCTGGTCGCGACCGACCAATGCATCAATGTAGATGTTGGATAAACGATTTGCTTTGATCAGTTATCGCATGATTACGTCAAGAAAATGGTAGGAGTATGTCTGATTGGATTACGAAAGTTAAGTCATGCTGAATACAACTCAAATAGAGACTTTTGAAGATGTATGAAAATTACAAATAGTCTGCTGGAATCTCAGCTATATATTGACCAGGAAAAGAAAAGCAGCAGCTCATCTAACTAAATGAATGCACAAAAAGTGCTGTGAGGCATGATAATTTATCTACATTTTGACTTAGGATGCACTTATTGTGGCATGAAACTGACAGTATTACATAAATCTGTTGTAAGCGGTGTTAACAGGTTATTAGTGTTATTCATATAATAATTGCATACATGCAGATTCATTGGTTGACAAATGAGCATGATAACCATAACTTCATTTTGCACTTTGTTAGTGGTCTTATAAGACAATTGGACTTATTAAGATGCCTACATTTGTGAAGAATTGACAAAAAAGCTTGATTTTTTAAAAGTGCTGTACTTTGAATTAATAATCAAATTTTTGACATTCCAATCGGTCAACTTTGATAACATTTTGAGTTTATCAGAAATACTACAAGTCGCGCAAAGCTAGAATCGTAGCCATCATAGTCTTGGAGCAATATCAAAAATGTCTAGGGAAGATCCTGGATCCCCTTGGGTAAAAGAGAGTTAAGCCTTATTATGTTCTGAAAATGAAGCAATAAATCAAGTTCAATTTCTAGAAAGCTATCTTTTTTCAAATGAGCAAATGGTAGAATTTATGCTATTGTTTCAAGATCGCGAGACGTTGCGGTTAAAAAGTAGATAAGAATCATGAAAAATTCAATTTACGCAGCGCTTCTATCTTTTACCCCATTTACACAGAAATATCGTGATTTGCACAGTTGCTAGGACCACTGATGGGCACCCGTGTAAAAACGCCTAAAATTTAAGCACTTTTTTATAGCATATCTAATAAGCCTGACATTGCTGAGCATGCGAATAGTGATGACCATCCCGGGATCCCGGGATTTAAGGAAATTTAGGGGTGTCGGACCGGGATTAGTAAAATAAAATATTCAGTAATTCACTGTCTCAAATGTAATTACACTTGTCTTCAAAGTTTGACTGCAATGACATTTGTCTGCATATTCACATGTTGTGAACCACAAACAAGTTATTCGAGGCTCTATCAACGATTGTAATCTTGAAACTCCGTCATTTTATCACTTGACTCTCGTCTCAGTAAGTATGTTAATTCTTATATTTATTACCTTTCCGCCTCTTGATGAGTGTCTTCATTGATGGAGCAAAATCGATTGAAAACAAAGCACAACTTCTTGGATTGTGAAACAAATTACAGTTATTCGGAATGCAAGAAGACTTTTAACAGCTTATCTACCTAAAAAAGCGGAGAATCTGATGTCTCGCTCTTTTCATGTCTAGAATATACCCACATTATTGAATGATTGGCATTCATACTTTAAAACCCATTCGTGCCCACGCACGCTAATAGTGTGCATTTATATTTTGGAGTAAATTGCGAAGAAAATGGATACTTTTATTACACCCTACGTATCATAACACATTTAATCAATAAAGTCTGACTGTCTCAAGTGCCATTTCATGCACTAGCACAGTCGACAGATGACATTTTAGTTTGGAAACATGTGTTGAGCAACACAATTAACAAGTTCCTCTTTAAAAAACATTAATCGTAACCACTATTGTCTAAAATTCATGAAATCTCTTTCAATAACTTGAAAAGAGATGGTCAATCATGTCTGTTCATTTCAACGTGGCAAAAAATGTATTTTGTATTCTAATAGCGTGCGTTAGGCACGAAAGGGTGCATTCCATGCATGACTAGTTAGGAAAGTGCATTTGTAGATTTCTGTGTAAATAAACAGAGATATTTGAATCAGAATCGTGTGAAATGCAGGCCAATTGAAGATTGACATAAGCCGATTGCGTAGTACATTTCAGTCCTTTGGGTTCGCATGAGTCATGGCGCGCTTGTATAAGTAGGCCTATTGGCCTACCTGACGTGATAGCCACTGTAGCTTTTTTATGCCTAGATTTTATTTTGCTTAATCATAGTTACAGTTGAATAGGATGATCGAAAGGGGGCGAATGAGAAGAAACATTAATATGGCTATGCTGCCGAACCGGCCGTTTCAATAGTAGGCCTGATAATTGAGGATGAAGAATTCAGTAATGCTGAGATGTGCCAACTACGGAAAGCTAAAAATATTCTGACTGTGGTCAAGAAGATGAAGTGGATGTATTGAATCGCCGATGACAAAGAACTGATCATTTCAATGGTTTTCAAGGACCACATTTGCTGAAGGCTTTCATTGTTTGATCTGGAAACACCGGCAAAAAGTAAGCACGACATAAATGCCCGCAATTCAATTTTGTCAATTGGACTCCATCGATCAGCCATCCATCCACCATTTTCGAGATAATGTTCAGCGAAATTATTGGCATGACCGATGATGAGATCGAGCATATCCTCAGTGAAAAACAGCGAAAAAAAATAATAATAATATGCGTATTTATTCTTTAAAAATGAAAATCAGAAGATACATCAAATTTACACAAAGAAAAATATCAAGAACATCCATGATCAAGAAAGAATATTGCAGTGAGATCAGCGACAAAAATGGTCATTATAGCGTCTACTGGTATACAGCACAAAAGAGTTCATACGTCGCATAGTGCGGATTTCCGGAAGCAAAAAACGACCTGCACGAGACATGGTTGGCAAGAGTTCGTGAAGAATGTGGCTAGATGCCATTACACTGTGAAAGAATTTATCGGTCAATGCATTTCTACGAGAATGTACAGACTCCAGGCAAGGACTTCGACATTCGTTGCCGCAAATGAGACGGTGAAATCTGCGTTGAAGACGTTCAACTCGTGCAGCATCAGTACTAGACAACCCGACAAATACTGGGCAACAATACTCAAAGACAGAGCGTATGAAAGTTTTATATACTATAAGAAGGTCACTTTTTGAGATACACGGCTTGAGAACACGCATAGCGTACATACGTTTTGAAGCAGACTGAATTATTTTGTCTATGTGGTCAGACCAATTCCATCGAGAATTAAAGCGAACTCCAAGTAAGTCAAGGGAGTTGACGCAGGGAATGTCAGGAAGATTCAAGCTCAGATGGTCGGGAAAATTTCGTTTCGGGATCAAAAGGGCCTTGCATTTGGAAGCATTGATCGTTAAGTCCATTTGGTCAGACCATTCCATAAGATTCTGATGTTCCGCAATAATGTGATCATTCGTCTGTGATGTGAATATAGGCAAGCATAAAGTCGTATCGTCAGCGTACTTAAACACATTGCAGTTCTCAGAAAGGACCCTGAAAGTAGCGATCGATAGTGCAAATAGATAAGGGCCTAAAGTTGATCCTTGAGGAATTCCTGAATTAACTTTGGTTAAGGTGCTCCTTGCGGTTCCTATAGAGACATATTGCTGTCTGTCTGTCAAGTAATTCAAGATCCACTTGATACAATTTACAGGCAATTGACATTCTGCTAACCTGTTGACAATTATGTCACTTCTCAATTTATCAAATGCCTTTGAGTAGTCATAGGAGATGACTAGGGCCCCACAGGTTTCTGAATCATCGATAAATTTAGTGATGCAATCGTCAATTTCAACAAGAGCGCACTGAGTTGAGGTAAATTTATATATGATTATTTAGCACCTGCTTATGGCAAAAACTATGAATTACACTTTACAGATACCGATTCTGTTTTCTTAGAATTAAACAATACCGTATAATTCTTCACTTGATGAAGAAATTAATAAAATAAAAGATATCATTCATCCTTCTGATTTATGTAAAGTAAAAGATGAATTAGAAGGAAATGAAGATTTCATAACAGAAGCTATATTTTTAAAATCTAAATGTTACTGTTATGATACAACTAATAATATTAAAACACATAAAACATTAAAAGGAATTTCAAAGGCATCAGTGGCTAATCAAATAACATTTCAAGATTATAAAAATGTATTATTTAATAATGAAATAAAGACAGCATATAATTATAGACTTAATTCAAAGAAACATAAAATGTATTTAAAAGAAGAACATAAATTAGCATTAGATCCATTTGATGATAAAAGAAAAATTTTACCTGATGGAATAACTACTTTACCTTTTTAATTTTCTAATTTCTAAGATAGACAAATTTGATATATATATAATAAAAAATAAAATAAACAAAATTAAATATTATAACACTATATTTGTATATTTTTTATCACTTGGCAAACAAATGTTCTATCGACTTTCAGTCGGGGCGAAGCCCCTCGAGGCGAAGCCTAGTCAGAGAACAATTTTTCGATAACTCTATCATGAATTTTTTTATCAATATTAATTGTAATGAAGCCATAATCTTTTGACCAAGCATTGTTACACGATTGTTTAAATTCATCTTTATTTCTTACACATAAATCTCTTAACAAATCACTTAAGTTTCTTGCATTTATTTCAAATAGTATAAATATATTTGCATTCTTTCTAATAACACTTCCGTCTAATGAATACATACTTTGTGTTAAATAAAAAACACTACAGTTATTATGTCTACCTCTTGTGAAATAATTTCTCTGAACTGACTGATTTCTGTCATTAACACAATCATCAAAAATTACACAATGTTTCATTGTTTTATCTAGTTTACTAGGATCTTGCATATTACCACTATCATCTATTAATTGTATCTTTATATGCTTATTTTTATTGGTTTCTACTAACTGATTATTTTTTGCTGCTTCTTCACACCACGAACTTATTTCTTCTTCATCTTCAGATTTTTCATATTCTTTGAATAATGAAGCAATTGCTGTTTTTTTAAGATTATTTTCAAATCCATATTTTAAAAATTGATAGACGGGTTGTTCTGCTGACCTTGTATAAATTATAAGATTGTTATAATCCAAAAAATTTGGAGTCGTTAAAATTTTAAATAATAGATACGTTTTTCCACAACCTGATCTTCCGCAAATAACTGACAAAACTTTATTAGATAAATTTGGATGATGATTAAATTTGAGTTTTTTTTTATTTAATGGGGGCACTTCACTCATTTTTTAATAAAAAAATTTTATTTTTATTTTTTGTTTTTAAAGAAGAAGAAAATTAAACTTCTCTAGCTTCGCGTGGGAGTTTATACCTCTCGAACGGGAGTTTATACCTCCCGAACCAAAAGATCTATCATAATCTCTTAACCTCCAAAATTTATTTCTTGTCCTTTCTCATCAGTGATTTTTATGTTAATGTTGTTAATAGTTTTTCTTGTAATAGGAAAATATATTAATGTTTGTGGAAATACATTTAATCTATAACCAATGGGTACAGTAAAAGCTGGAAAACTGAATATTAAATTTGACAATTTACCATTTATATATCCTCCTTCAATAATGTCACAATGTACAACAATTGAATTTATTTCAGTTATTTTTGGAATCTTCTCACCTAAATGATAACCTTGACTATAGGTTTGTTTATTAAATCCTAATAGCTTTGACAATGATCTATCATGATTAAAATCAACTTGATGATTTTCGTCTAAAGTAAGAGAAAATTTATTAACTGCCGGTTCAACTGCAAAATGTAATTGTTTCTTATCTTTAAATGGTATACCTAAATGTCTCTTAATTTCATTTGATATTGATTCAACTTCGTAAGAACCAGGAAGAAAAGTTAGTACTTTCCACATTTTGCCTTTATCAGTAGAATATCTAAATTGATCATTCACATCTTTGATAACGTTTTGAATAGTGTTAAATGTGGAGAAACTAGTCAATGCAATTTGATAATTTTTATTTTGTTCCAAATGTAGAATGGGTTCTAAATTACAAGTGTGTGATGAAGTAGTTGTTATAATTTTTAACGTCGTACTAAATTTTGATGAACCCAAAATCTCTGTCAAATTTTCTAAATGATTATTAATTTTGTCAAAATCTACTGATGATAATTCTCTCGAAGACATTTTTTAACTAAAAAATTTGAATAAATATTATAGATACAAATTAGAAACAACATATTTCAGCTACGGGCGAAGCCCTGGAAGACATCTCCGATGTCCCGTTACACTTTTATAATCCTCTTCATTTAGAATCTTCTTTTCTAACAGTCTTTTCAATATAGCATGAATTTCATTGAAACTAGAATTATGTCCTTCTTTTATTGCAGATATTAAAATATTTAATCTATTTAGTAATTCTTGTGGATCATCTGGTAAAAATACAGTTGTTTCTGTTTTAAAACCTTTTCCTACTTTAACTCCCGTTGATAATAAATTTTCTAATTCTCTATAACGTTTAAGAGTTTTTCCTGCTTTAACTCTATCTAACATAGCTTTATATTTTATGAGATCTTCTACAGCATAATTATTTAAATCTGCTCCTCTTAAAAGATCAACAAAATTTCTATCGAAATTAAAAGGATATTTATCTGGTGAAAAAATTAAACCTCGAAAAGGTTGTGGAAATATTTCTTTTTGTCCGAGATAAAATCTAGGTAATGTTTTTCCATCTATAAATGAAATAGAATGTTCAAATTGCATAGATTTTGGTAATTTCTTATTAATGATTGATTCTAGTAATCCATAGTCATCTAATATAGTTTTGTGCTCTGGATCTGTTATATCAATTTGTTTATCATTATTTGTAAGTTCTTTTTCAAGAGTTTTAAATGGTTTCATAGTTTTCTCAAAATCAGTTTTTACTTGCTCGGTTTGCTGCATTTTTTCAAACATATCAGATTGAATACCAGCTTTTATCATTCTATCATAATAATTAATCATAATAATCATAAATATTTCTTTCATAATATTTCTTTGTTTTATTAACTCTTCTAATTGTTTTATTCTTTTAAAAGTATCAGCTTTAATTTTATCCATTTTTAAAATATAATATTTGAATTTTGTGGTAACATTGGAATACAGCAAAAACATTTTACTGAACAAATTATTTTTTATTGATTTGTTGTCTGACATCTTTTCGTTTTAATTTTTGTTTAATAAAGTTTTGTTTAATAAAGTTTTGCTTAAATTTTCGCTTAAAGTTTTTAGCTCTTCTAAAAAAATTTTGTCATTTTCTTCATTGGAAATTTTACCATCACTCGAAATTTTGCCATCCTGTTTATTCTTATCATCTACTTTTTCTGACTGTAATTGAAATGATATTTGATTTACTTCATTAGCTATTTGATCAAATTTTTCAATCTCATCTAACGTAATAACATTATCATCACATACTCTTTGAAAGTAGTAATGCAATTTGTCATAGACTTCTTTAATATGTAAATGCTTAGTTTTTAATGATTTCCGTTTCTTAGTTATTAAAGATTTATCTAACATTGTAACAAGTGAAGTTGCAAAAACACCCGTACCTGTTAAAGCTGTAGCAACTACTGGAATTACTAAAACACCTGAAGATATAACAATTGTTAAAGCACCTAAACTTATTGTTAAGAATATGCCAATTCCTTGTGTTACATTCTTAACTTTAGACCATCTCTTTCTTAATTTTTTATAATGCTCTAATCTTAATAATAATTGAGATTCCTTATCTTTCATATAACGTACTCTATCTTTGTGTTTTTCTTTATTCATTTTTTCAATGTCCATTAAAGTAGAACTACGTTCATATGATAACGAAGGATATATTCTTGCGGTTTCTTCCACTTTTGTTTCTTCCATTTTTAAAGAAATATTATTAGACACATAATTTTAGTTATCTCATATTTTAAAACCTGAAAAATGGATTTAAAAGACGTTTTCAAAAATACCAATTTTTTTGATGTTGTGTCCTGGAACGGCCATGATTTTAAACAAAAAAATGATCTTAATCTCAAATTTGAAATTCTCAACTTTTATGATTTTCGGTGTCCTGGAACGGTCATGATTTTGAGGGCGGGTGTAAAATTGTAATTCTCAAATTTGAGATTCCTGACTTTTATGATTTTCGGTGTCCTGGAACGGTCATGATTTTGGGGGTGAAAATTGTAATTCTCAAACTTTGAGATTTTGAAAAATTTGAAAAATTGGGTATTTTTAAAAACGCCTAAATTTATGAATTTAGGTCTTCATAACCTGAAAAAATGACCAAAATTCATGAATTTAGTCGTTTTTAAAATACCGATTTTTCAAAAATGGTACTTTTTAAATGCTCTAAATTTATGAATTTAGGTCTTAAAAACCTGAAAAAGGGACAAAATTCATGAATTTATGTCGTTTTTAAAGATACTATTTTTTTGAATTTTATGGTGGCCTGGAACGGTCTTTTGCCCATTACTACTCTTGTTCATTCGGATCATCAGCAGACCTACGGTATGCTGCATATAGAAATAGCCTACATAGCTAGCTACAACCTCTGAAAACTCAGCCGGTTCCAAACCTGTCATTTATACATATATAAATATTTTTTACAGGCCTTGCAAATTTTTGAGCGAGGCTATTTTCATCGCTTAGATCGTTTTCAAAGTAAGGGTCTGTGCGCACACTTCTGTATTGATTATTGCCATGTACAAAAACATTGGGCATCATTCTTCTGCAAATAAGCTGCGATTATTTAACCCTAGGATGCACACAATGGGTTCCCGGGGACCCAGCGCTTGTTTTTCATTAGATTTCTTCGTTGGCACTGTGCGAAAAAACAAAGCAGATTTACCAAGGGAATTTTCTGACCATAAAGCTAGAGTTGTCGGATCAACTTTGTTTGGATTCGACAAAAATAAAAACGACACATGTATCTGTTATTCCCAAGAGAAGCAGGTCTGTTGTGCTTCTCTCAACAATGCATGATGACCGCAAGATTTATGAAAACACAGGAAAACTGGACATAGTTCTATTTTACAACAGCACTAAGGGTGCTGTAGCCCAGTAAACATTGTGACGTCATTGCGACGTCCCATTGATGTCATCATGCGTCTGAGACGTCTATGACCAGAATGGGATGTCACAGTGACCTCCCATCAAAGACGTCAGAATGACCGCCTTTATATGACGTCACTGTGACATCCAAAGTGTGACCACAAACATGATCAATGAGCCACAACCACGATAAGTCATGAAATTATGACGTTTACGCTATGATGAATGATTTCCACTTAATTGCACTAAGTTTTGGGACTATATTTTTTAATTTCCATTCTCGAACTCTCGCTCTCTCACTCACTTTATCTCTCTCCTCGCTTTTCTTGATACTTTTTCTTCTGATAATGATTCTCTGTCATAGCCTAATTTCTCTTCTTCTTTCCTCTTCTCTTTCTCCCTATTTCTATTCATCTCTCAACTCAATTATTTTCTTCCTCCTCTTCTATTTCTCCCCACTTCTTTTCATTTTCTTCTCTTGTTCCAATTCATCATTTCTCTTCTTCTTCCATATCTCTTCTCACTTCTCTTTTTCCTCCTCTCCTTTCTCTTGATTTCTCATTCTTCCTCCTCTACTCTGTCTCCTCATTTCTCTCATTTATCTTCCTTTTATTCTTCTGTTTCCTTATCAGCTCTTTTTTTTCTTCTTCTATTTCTTATTCTCCCATCAATCTGTTTTCTGCTTTGTTTTTATCTAAAATCGATGTATCTTCGAAAATAACATAATGTAAAAATTCATCACTAATTTCTAACCATGCATTTCTTATTAATAGGATTCATGTTTATCGGAGGGCATTTGATGAATCCCAATTTTGCGATTACAGTTGGAATAGAATACTTGTAATTGCAATAGTTCAATATCATAATTCAACGGATCTTTTTTCGGATTCATTCGTGCCCGTACTCGTTGCATGGAATGAGTCTGTCTTTCGATGATTTACAAGCATCCCAGCGTTGGCGGTCACGTCATTAAGTGCAGCCCTCGTATTTCATTTCTGAATAGAAGAGAACTGCGCACAGATTATTTCCCTACTGCCGCCTGGGCGAATGACCTTCAATCAACACGTCACTATCGATAATCACATGACAGCGAGAGGAAACGTACAAGCAGTCCTTCATTTCATTCATATTACTCGCACTGCGCATCGAACGTGATTCATGTTTTGCGATACGGTATTAGTGATAAGTCTACGACTTAGACCAAACTTTCTTAAACGACGCCTCGGGCACCTTTCCTTTGGACATTTGGAGGAACTTAAATCCACCACCCATATTCGACCTCCACAATCAATTCACAGATCATTTATTTCTATTTTCAAGTTGCAGACCAGCAGTTGACGAATAAGCTTTTGCCTTTATCATCTTACAAAACATCTTGTGATTTGATTCACCTCATATTTAGTGACTTGACTTTATCTCCTACATTAGTCGCTGAAAACCAGGGCTTCGAATGTCATCTCGTGATCTCTGACAAGAAAATAGTCTAATGCAGTACAACAAAATGTTTTTCGATGATTGATATCATCAATTGCCGGAGTTTACAGGTGAGATGCTTACTCTTTTCATTTCTTATTAAGTTTAAGTGAATTAACTATACGCACTGGATTAGTTATAAGCATATTTTCACGAAATTATTATAAATGTTGAAGCTAATTCATGAAATCGCAAAAATAAAAGAAAAATCATTTTAATTGTCCATAAAACATGGCATCATCTGATATCAATTAATTTGTTTCAAATTTCGTGGCTCTCGAATTGGAATCAGATTAATTCCTCCCAGCGAAGATAATTTACCATAATTAGAGGCTTTACATACATTTTGCCATGCTTAAAAAGGAACGCTGCTATTCGAACATTTTCATCTTCCTTTTATTGAACTATTGTGTGATCATCAATATAATACTTAAAGTTTTCTGCAAAATACTGAAGTTTGTACCATAGGATTATAAATGACAATGCATAGGCAACCATTTTGACGATCAAAATGTTATGATTGTGCATTGATTTTTTTACGTAAGTGAATGATTTAAATGTACTGTAACAATGTAATAATGTAAGGCACAGGTATCTAAGCTTATTAAGCAAATCTAGATAATGATTATGATTCTACTGTATATTTGAATAATTGGACGACTGTACGTCACACATATCAGTTTGCAATATCGTAATGCATGCACATACATAAGTTTTGTTGAAATATTCAAATAAGCTTATTTTGTTGAATGTTATCAATTATTGCGAAAATGAATGAATAAATAATTTGTTTTTGCTCATGAATGTATCGGATGCAATGTATTTTTTGCAAGCCTGGATTTTTATGAAATGGTTGCAAACATAACAATACTGTATTATAATTTGCATATTTGTAAGGTTAGCAACACATTCTGGGCTACATAAAATAGGCCTATATTCGATTTGATTATAATAAAACGTTATGTTTCGTATTATGTTGTAAATAGAACAAAACGTTTATTATTTGATGATAATTATGATGTCTAAAAAATGATTCCCCTTTACTCAGTTTATAAATAAAGCCACTAAATTCATTTTGATAAAATTAAAAACTAATTCTTGCACAATGTATTTCGTTCATTCTTATCCAAGTGCAAACATGCAGGATTGAATATGAAATGCAAAATCTGAAATCATACTTCTACAGCAATGAATCTATGAACAAAAGGATTGTTCATAGATATATTACTGCAGAAGTAGGCTTACATGATTTTAGATTTTGTATTTTATATTCAGTCAACGTTTGCACTTGAATAAGAGTGTGCGAAAGACATTGTGCATGAATTAGTTTTTAATTTTATCAAAATAAATCTACTGGCTTTTTTTATTTATTGATAATTATGATGATTAATTTTATCATGATTGTGCAATTAATTGTGTGTAAATAAATTATAGCCGGAAGATGATGGTCGCTTGTCCCGCATTTGCTTGAAAAACAGAGGAAATACTATCTAAACAAGGAATTCTCTCATCATACGAATGTCAAATTTTATTGGGTTGTACAGTATTAATGCAAAATCATGTTAGAATTCATGATCTAATTTTATAGGCGATAAATATCCGAAGATTGTCAAAAGTCAAAAATATATCAAAAACTGTGTCTCTGTCCAGATGCAGAGCATTGCATGCATTCAAAATATAATGACAATGTGAATTTTAAAATGTATGATGTTTTTTTAAATTTTAAGTCTAATTTTAGTTTCTAATTATGTCTTCAATTTATAATTTAGCTTCGATAGCCTCTAGATTTTAGGCAACAAGCATGAAGAAACTTTTATTTTGGATTAGTTGTGCCTCATGTCAATGAAAGAAATTTTACGAACTATACAGAATTATATATTGTTCATATTCAATGTAGGCCCTATATGCCTACATGTCGAAGCATCTTCTCTACGGTGACTCAAATTCAATAGGCATGCATTTCGATACCTCTGATGAGCAATTTCATCATATTAGATATTGATATTCTAATATAGTGATTTCTCTTTTGAGCGGTGTATATGTATGCCTACGTGTTATGTAATTTTTGTGATCTAATTAAAATTTTGTTGTTTCTTACTTCAGGTACGTCGTGCTTACAGAAGGTCAATGGAATATCGAAGAAGGATCCGTGATTTATCAGCGTCTGCTTTTGTCTCAAGTGGAACGTGTATGCAAACAGAAATACTTAGATAATTTGCGAAAATATAATTATCCACAGATGATTCCAATGTTTTCGTTATCTTCATAATTGGGTAAATGATTGAAACTAGTTTTAAGTATGGTAATGGGATGTCTGTCACGATGTCAAGTGACTCATTAGGACGTCTCGTAGGAGCACTTTGAAGACGTACGTTGGATGTCCCGGCGGGATGTCAGACTGACGTCCTGTGAGAGTTCCGCTGTGACGTACGTGGGATGTCCCGGCGGGATGTCATACTGACGTCCTGTGATGCTTCCGCTGTGACGTCTTTTTTACTGTCAAATAAGACGTACGTGGGCCATCCTGGAATGACGTCGTCATGACATCCCGCTGACGTCACATGTTTACTGGGTAGATACGGTAGCCAACTCTGCCACTCATAATATTCGCCACAAAGGCAGACTAAGCGATGGCCCCTGGCCTACCTCATGAACCTCCTAAATTTGGCATCGATCAATGGATTCATCTTGTTCCGCATGCAAAATCCAGATAATGTTTCCAACAGGAGTTGCAAGAGAAGAATTTTCATCCAAGATTTGGGACTTGAAATGATCAAACCATTGATGACAGAGCGTGCAAGCTCTTTCCAAGGTCTCTCAGTTCCGATTCAGAACGTTATGATTGCCTGTGGAGTAGCAAGAGTGGCATTTTCTCAAGAGCAGTCGGTCAGTAGACTTGCAAATGATGGCGGAAAAGCTTCGAGGAAAAGGTGCTACCGCTGTGTGCAGGAACATCGCGATAGAAAATCGTCTCGTGTCTGCCAAAAATGTGATCGGTGTGTTTGTGCCTCCCATTCTACAAAGATGGACTCATTCGCTTGCAGTTATCCCAAGTGCTCATAAACAGTCTGTTGTTAGAGATTCTATTGTCCGACGAGTTTATGCAGTTACAATGTGCTCTCATCAATGTTTAGGCTACATTGGTTGCCACTGCTTCTTTACAGAATGTCAATGTGATTCATCTCTTGAAGTCTAGAAAAATCCATTAATTGATTGAATAACACCCTGTTTTGATAGTCATAGCATCAAAATTTTTAGTTAGTTTTCCATTTGAGTCACCGTGGGTAATGACAAACAACATAAAAAATGATAGTTTGGTAATGTAGTGTCATGATTTCTTCAAATTACCAACTTGGGTCCCCGAGGACCCATTCCGCGCGAGTTTGGAAGTGAAATCTTGTGTGCATCCTGGGGTTAATGCATTGGAAAAATGGAGCATTATCGATTTTCATGCACATTTTGCTGTTGAAAAGCGAAATCTGCTCATTCCTAAGATCTGAATTTATTTAAGAATTCAGTTCATTCTAGAATCAGTTACTTATGTGACAAGATGCTTGCAAATTTTTGAAATTATGAATAAAGAAGTCCGCTAATTATGCAATAAACTCTAGTTATTTCCATCTGCCATCGCAGTATCAGTAGAGCTTCATACGAAGCGAAACAATTCTAGAAAGAACTGAATTATTAATAACTTGTAAATCATCATATCCTTAGATTTCGTGACCGACAGCTCAAGTAATACTGTTGTGTAAATTGGCTCAACAGCGCGTAATTCTGGCATTAAGCAATTCTGGGAGACATTTCTATCCAGTAAACTGTAATGTGATATCGAATGATCTGAATATAGTTCCATGATTTTTGTGCGGTAAAATATGCAGATTAATACAGATTTCATGTTGTAGGTAAACTGGCATAGTAACGGATTTTGTGTTTTAACTACAGCACATAATACATACATTGAAATCTGCATTTCTCAAATTCTGACATCTGCTAAAAATAGCAATCGAATTATTGCAGACTTGAATGCATGAATGCATTCATAGATGATCGATGGCGCTATCAGTACTTTTGAGTCATGGAGTCTCATGCCATGTCTGCCACGCCTCCAGGCAAACAGATTCAATACAGAATTTTGCAATTTTATATGGAGGTCTATTTAGATAATATTGCATCCTCAAAACGGTTGTTGAAGTCTGAGATCAACATATCCAAGTGGTTAACAATCACGAGTAAACAATGGTCACTTATCTCACACTGCTGCATTGTAGTCATACTCTTGAAATCCTGTCTTGATATTTCATCGCGGATAAGTCCAAGACGTGTTATGAAACCCAGTATGTTAGTCCTGGCGTCAAGGAGAGTCTTACATTGACCCTGCAGGGAAAGATTCAAGCTGTTCATCTTACCGAAAATGTCTGCTAAGTATGCAATGTATGCCCGTCCATTAGGGGTCCATAGTGATTCAAAGTCTTTATAACCATCGAGAAATTTTTCGATCTGATCATAGAGCTGCCAGAATCTTGCCAAGCAATTCCCTTGCGATAGCCAGCGTATATGGCTGTGTAGCAACAATGTAGCTTGTACATCATTATCGTTGCAGAATTGATTGAACAGACGTTCCATTTTAGGATTAGCCTTGATTTTATTGATGCATTTGACGACGCAGTGCATGATATTGGACAATTCTGGTGAAAGATTCTTTGACACTAGATTCTCACGATGCAGAACACAATGAATAGTCTTAATGTTGGCATTGTTGTCCTTCAAGAGTTTCAGGAAACCATTGTTCTTTCCAATCATGGCTGGTGCACCATCGGCTGCGCAAGAGGTGATGGAAGTCATGGGAATGTTCCATTTCGCAAGGTAGTCGCTGAATATGTTGTAGATGTCGAGTGCTGTTGTCGTCGTAAGGAAATACTCGCATAGCAGCATTTCTTCTTTGAAATCTCCTTCGTCGATGTACCGCACAAATGCCATCAAGATACAGTCACTTCTGTTTATAGTTGATTCATCAACTTGTACAGAAAAATAGCAGTTACGTAGTTTATGTATTAACTGTTCTTCAATATCACCACCCATTTCATCGATACGCTGCCGGACAGAATCGTTGCTCAGTGGAATTAGATTTGCATCAGTAACATGCTTCTCCAATACCGTGTTGGCGAATACACGTATAGCCGGCTTCACTAATTCTTCTGCGATTGTGTGGGGCTTTCCTAATTTAGCGACTAAAAGAGATATCTCGTAGCTGGCTTTCAATGAACGTGCCGCCGTGTCGGTTCTCGATTTATACATGGAAGTGATCGTATGTCGAGTTGACTTTCCATACTTATCTTTCAAGTCACAGAAGTATTTAACGGGCTTGTTGCTGTGTTCACTATGACGGGTTGTAAAATGCTGTTGCAATTTCGACGGTCTCATTGAATCGTTTATCAACGTTTGGTGACATAGTAAGCAGAATGGCAAGCGTGCATCATGAGCTGCTGCAATAAAGCCGTATTTGAGATAGTCCTCTGAATATTGTCTAACTTTGATTTTTTGCTTGGAAGCCATAATAACAGTTGTCGCGAGACAGTTAATCATCGATCAATTCTGCAGAATGACATGCCGTAGCAAGATATACGCCGATGGACTAATGACGAATCGTGATTGGCTGATGACGTTGAAAATAGCAATTGATTAAGCAAAGTCACAGAATCATAGAGAATAAATAAGGAGAGAGGCGTCATGCACCGAGAAAGAATGACGCAGCATCAACTCGCGATTATACCTCAACGGGAGAGCATTCAAGTTTTACACATTAATGCCTCTAACTTTTGAACCACTAATCCAATTGACTTCATATTTGAACTACTGATTATTCAGGGCGTGAGCATCATTTCATTTATTCATGTAACATAACTATTCTCAATATTAAAAAAGTTAGTCAGCGTGCGAAAATTAGTAAGACAGTAAAAATTGGCAAATTCCTTGATTTTTATTGTCGTACTAATTTTCGCACGCTGACGATGATAACTCACACGTGACGATAAATCTACAGATCTTGTTCATCCCAAATACTCCATCGAACCTCATTCCTCCCCAAATCCTCCTTTGGACATCATTCCTCCCTTAGCATGTTGAATTCCTCCCCAGGGAGCCACATGGCCCCCGGTTAAGAACCGCTGCTCTACCTATATATCCCTACTCTATGATCGACACAACTCCGCATTTAAAGTTACAGCCATGCCCGAGTAAATTTGAGATTTGCAATTAACAAGTCAGTGAAATTCCGCTTTGATAGACAGGAAACGCAGAGTAACTTGCCGACTCAATTCATTGCAATAACTAAAGGTAGGTGGATTGCATGGATATGGGCACAATCATACGCACATATGATGTCAACATTGTATTTGACAAATACTTATCATATGATTTTTTAACCATACATCCGAATTTTCCTTCATTTCATACTCAGGCCGGAAAACGTGCTTCTGAGGTTCGATTGCACCTTAAGATATAAAACTTAGACATTAAAGAATTTTGATTATTGAACGGAATATTCCTGAAAGATTTTCCTGTTTGTCTAACTGCATGGTAAAAGATCAGTTCGTGATGTGTGGAATATCGCAGAAAATGAGATGACAGTCATTAAGAATACATCAAAACAAGACGCAATCATGTGGAGAATTCATGAACTAAGTCATTGACACATAGATAATCGAATCAAAGTACAGTCACGTTAAGGAGTTATGACATAATTCAACCTTCGATCATCTGACACGGACATTCTCATAAATTTGATTTACGTGATGAGATTGACCTCTATGATGAAATCAGGAAGCGTTTGTGAAAACAGATCTCCATCTATTTTTCAAAACTGTTTCTACTAATTTCATTAATTATTGAAAGTGCGTACAAGCGATAATACAACTAAATATTGCCTGTGAATCATCGAAATGCTTACCATATAATTCAAAACAGGTTGCAATGCGATATTGAATTTCTCGACGAACTTTGTTCACAAAACCTTCATTCCCATTTATTCGCACACAAATTTTGAATTAACATACTTGAATATCCCCATAACGACTTTACACTGCTAATTCGAATGATGATATTAATTTTTTATTTCTTGTATCTTGTTACGTGAGTGCACTGTCAACGAATGTCCTGTCTTCGACTTTCAATCTGATAAACATAGATGCTTATCATTTTTGTTATTGTGATTATTATACTTGGGAAATTGCCTAATCTCACAATCTTTGCGCAAAGATTGGTAGGTTAATGACAATTATCGCTGATTACTCCATCCTCAATGTATTTAATAATACATATGCATCTTATATACATATAAGTATAATGTACTGTATATAATACTTGCCTTCAACAACCGTTG
Source organism: Prostheceraeus crozeri (assembly GCA_907163375.1). Classification (NCBI taxonomy): domain Eukaryota; kingdom Metazoa; phylum Platyhelminthes; order Polycladida; family Euryleptidae; genus Prostheceraeus; species Prostheceraeus crozeri. Next base: position 151,780 of record CAJQUW010010177.1, read on the forward strand.
TCAGTTGTCAGAGGTGTGAGTCGAGGTCTTAAAAAATAAGACGACAGGGAACACAGAGTTTTTGCAAATATTCGCTTTTTTTATTGACCGATACGCGAGTCTTCTTTTCATCAATTTTCACATTTGATTGGAGGAGATCAGTAGATTTGAAAGAAATCGGCAGGAGACGGAGTTATCAATAGGGCGTTTAATGGTAGCCATGAAAATCACTTAAAAAAGACCACCAAGAATTAATGCGAACATCATGCAGACTTTATGAAATGTGTCTATTAATTATATCAATTCACATTTCAGAATGTATCGCATGATTATCCTTCTTTGGATGGAATGTTCAACACCAGAGATGTGTGTCGATGTCGTAAAAAATAAGTTGAAGCGAACCACAGAATTTTTGCAAACATCCGATTTTTCATCGACAGAAACGCGAATCTTCTTTTCATCAATTTTCATATTTTCATGAAATCATAGAAATGAGAATAGTTGATGCGTACCGGTATTGGGCTAAATAGCTACGTACACTGATAATCCGCAAACGAAATGCAAAATTTACAATTTTGATGAGCATTGACGGAGAATAGCATTAATAAGAGTATCATGACAACTCTGAATGAGCATTCGCTATAAAAAGGTGAATAGTCACGAATGTCCAATACATTAATCTCTGATGTAACATGTTCTGCCATCGTCAATAAAGTATGACTTTATTTTACTCATGAAATTCAAGAAAGTTAATGTTTCAATCTAGATTAATCCTTCTTTTATAATTGATGTATATAGTGCTTTCATGAGTGACGGACTGTTCGAATTGTCTTTTGAACATCAACCATGAAGAAGGTGCTGGACACCGAAGGCCCGCTCGATTGCACTTTTGAATTTTAATTTTAGACCAATTTTAATTTTTTCCAGAAATCATGATAATGATAGGACAACTGCAAAGTGAGTGGAGAAAGATGACGTCATTCCTGCACCAATGGGCGAATAATTGATCACAGTCCGAAAACTAAGATTATTGCGCATTAGAGATTGGACAAATATCTAAAATGAGTTCACATAATTGATGGCAGTTGACGGGAGGTTGTTTGATTTCATTGTGCATTAAACATCAATTTGTCTCGTCTCCCCAAGTATAACTTTGCTTCAAAATATTTTTAGCAATAAAAGTATACTTAATTTTAGCAGCAAACTTATAATTGTACTTGGAGAGACGAGACAAACTTGTATGTAATTCACAATGAAATATGTAAAATGAATCCAGTGCAAATCATAGAAATGGAAAAGAAGATACTTTGCTTTTGGAGCTTTTGGATATTGCTTTTGGAGCCTTAAATGGGCCCATTGGCGCTAATCGCGTTTTGCATTCAAACTGAAATTTAAATCAACGTTGAATAAAATCTAAACAAAGCCTTCGACTTTTCACCACAACATCCGTCTAAGGACAATTTCTGTAGATTATCGCCGATTTTTCAAATTTGGCGGTTACTAACTTTTTGGATTCAGACTCTTCAAATATTACTTCGAGTAAAATGCTTTCCAATTGCTAGCCTTAGACATCTGGCATTAGAGATACAACAAATTACACTGAGCAGACAGAATCCGCACTTTCCGGTAAAAACAATTGATCAAAATCACATGTTGGACACGGCTAACAATTGACATTATTCTAACTTTACTCAGTAAACTTTTCAGTATGACGTTATATACGCCATGTTCCAGTCAGTTAATGGACCAAAAAGCAAGACACACAGGAGAGGCGGGAGAGATTTAAATTTGATTTATTTTGCGTAGATTTGCGTATGTTGGCCCGGCAATATGCTGTGAGTTAATCGAAAATAGGTGGATAAAACTGACAGATCAATCGTGCGTGCATGCGTCCACTTTAAGATGCAGTCATTGTCAGTTGGTTATACTAATTGTACCTGATGAAACTCAACGATTGTCCATCCAATAATTTGACATACATGCGTACTAATGAGTGAGAAGAAATTTTCATTTTTGTTGTTATGTGAAAATATGAATATTGCATGCAAAGAAATCACTTTCAAGACAATGAGGTTTCAAACAACGATATAATTAGATCTAATGCAAGATTAAGAAAACCAAGTGTATACTAACTAGCACTCAATCATCACGGATATCTATTATGCTACATTAAGCTCATTTGGACTCATGCAACACGAAGAATTAGCTATAACGATGATGATAAATGTGAAGTTATCCATAATTGAATGATATTTGTAGTTGCATATTTTACCATAGCTTCACTTTTTCCTACATTATTCGTCCTGCTTGTTGGAACCTTTATTTGGTAGTGATTCGCCTCGCCCGATTGTGTGTGGACCACAATAGACCTATAAAAGTCATCATACGCACTCCACTTACAACTAACTAATGCATTGATGCTACATTAGGTTGGCAAAGGAAAAATGTTGTCATAACATACTGGAATTTGCATTCTTGTAGGATGACATTGACTAGCAACCCCGGATGTCATAGCAAATGGCACACAAAAAGTATAAAGATACCGTTATTAAAAGGTTGCACATAGTTTTAAAGACAAAGAATTGAAATATGGTAGAAAAAGTTCAAATTTGGATAAAATCAAAAATCGTGCAATCCATGGTGTTTTACAATTTCATCAAGATATAATACAGCGTGAATATTCACTGACTCGAAAGATATTTCTCAATATTTGATGAGAACTGTGGAATAATATCATTCATTGTATATGTGGAGAAAGCTGCAGGCTGTCAATGATGAAGTTTCTCGAAGATTCGAACATTAAATCCAAATCAAAATTGCAATTGCTTTCAGGCATACGGACGTGAAAAATGCGTTGCACCTGTCTGACTGGTGTGAAGATGAATGGACCATTTATCAAGGAATTGGGAGTGACATAGAACATTCAAAGTTGTTTAGTACTGTCGAATTTAAAGGAATGTGAGACTTAGTCGAAGACTGTACGAAATTCAAAAACAGCATTGTTTGATTTTATTCCTTGTAACTCTGAATTTTCAAAGACATAAAAAGCATAATGTGTGTCTAAACGATTTAATGCTATTCAAGTTTTGAATTGAGTCATTACGACTTGATTCAATGATTTCACGCTTTGATGTATTAAAAAAATTGGTCAACTTTTATGTTCTAAGGCTTCCCTATTGCTCATATAGAAATTGCTACATGTTGAAAATATGCAAAATCAATCGACACGTTCCGAAAAAGACATCGTAAGTCGATGGTCTTGTTCACATGTGCCCCCCCTGACTGCTTTTAAGGTCGTGTGTGCTTGAATTCTGAGCTACGGTTTTCGCGTAGCACAAATCAGCTGGTTTGTCCTGCAGATTTTCCATCTCCTAGAATGATGCATTCGTTTTGACCGATGTGCGTGTTCAGTAGTCAATGATCGATTATGTACATGAAGTCAAAAGTCAAAAGTTGTTTATTTCCAAAAAACATTAGAAAACAATATTACGATGTTAAGGTCAGATTGAATACATTCAAATACAGCGTGCGGTCAGTGCTGCAGAAAAAAAATAAGCAGATCAGGAAGGAGAGGAATCAATAATTGAGCATTTCTTTATATTTCAGATTCTTTGTGGTGAATTCTTTATTTTATGATCATGCGTAACTCGTTGGCTTTTTTATGAAATCTTGCGATGGATTTTAAATGCCTTGGAGGCCAAGGTATTCATTCATTTATGAAATTCAACTGTCGTGTTGCAGTAACATAACAATGATGCAATTTGTTGCGGCATATTTTGATACAATAGACATTCTATCATAAAGTGATATAGAGTCTCCACTTTTGATTCATTGCAAAGTCCACAAAGACGTTCTTCATATCGCAATCTGTTTCTATAACTGCCTGTTACAAAATCTAATTCATGATTTTTTGTCCTAAATTTTAGTAACATATTTATATCATTGCAATCGATATCAAAATTCAGATATGATTTTAAGGTTTCCTCAAACTGGAATAGTTCTAGATACGTCAGACCAGAATGGCTCTCTTTTGCTGTGGATATCTATTTTTCCCTGGTATACTGACATATTCGGTCTTTTGCAATTCTCAAGTATGCTTTTTTATCAGCCGTTAGCTGTTCATTCCATAGCTTTGACAGGTTTAGTTTTGTAAGCAATCTGTTTATTCTCCAACACCATGTGTATCTACTCTCATTTCCATTTGATATCATATTGAGATATATAGCATTATATACCTGTTTAATTAAGCTGTTTCCATAATTTGTAATTAATCTTATCCAAAGACAGATTGCAGTTTTATAGAAATGAATATCCATAGGACGTATTCCAAATTCACCGATTAAACAATAATTTGGTGTAGTCGGCTTTAAGTGATAGAATCGTTTACAAAACTGGTATTAAATCTGATCCAAACTCGCTAGATTATTGAAAAAACGAAATTCGGCACAGTATTTCATTCTAGACAGTGCAAGCATTTCAAAGGTATTTTTCAAAATTTCACCAGAAACTTGTCCAAATTCTTTAAGTTGTTTAGTCGTGAGATAAGCTGCTTGTCTACCTTTAGCCATCAATTGTTCAAAATGATATATATTATTTTTCGATATCCACATTCCTAGATACTTATATTTATCAACTACTTCAATGGATATCTGCTTACCATTGAGACTAACTTAAAATTTGTCTATATTTGTAGCAAAATTTTCAGTCATGATTTTGGTTTTTTCATAGTTTATGTAAAGGCCATTTTCCGCACAAAATTTGCAAAGTATTTTAAACTGACTATTCAAACCTCGCATACTTTCACTCATTAAAAGTATATCATCCGCATATATGAGTGATGACAGTTCCGAATCAAAAAGTCGAACAGGATCAATTTTATATTTACTAGCATTTAAGATATCAATGAAATCATTTATATGAATACTATAAATACTAAATAGGGTTGGTGATAGTACGTCTCCTTGTGGAATTCCATTTTCAAGTTTAAAGGATTGCGTTTCTTTTCCACTTTATAATACTTTGTACTCTTTTTTAATGATAACACTTAGAATTACTGATAACATCTTGCATTTGGGGATCAAGCGTCTTAATTTATCAATCATTCTGTTTTTCGGAATGGAATCAAATGCCTTTGACAAATCTACGAAACATAAAAACAGTGGACGTTTTGTGTTTTTATAAACTTGCATAATTTCCTTAACATGAACAGCATACTTAATGCGTCGATAATTCTGGAGTCTTATTTCACTCACAGATCGTGCATCAGAGCCTTTTGACGCAACTTCAATTGAGTGCCTTTATCTGTCGTTCAATCTTCTCAACGATCATTTGCATGTCAATAATCTGATTCCGTTCAACCTGGAAATACACTCCTAGTATTCCGTGTAAGTTGTTTGTTCAATGATTAACAATGGTTTCATACTAACACATCCTGGTTATCTGTTTCTATTCACATACAGCTTCAGATGCGTTTCTTTTAAATACTTATTGCAGCCTATGCTGTAGATTTTAAAGTAAGTAATTATGATACCTTGAATCATTGAATTTATCTACATGCATGGGAGCCATGCAATGAAAGAAAAATGCAACAATTTGTGTAATGTATCGAAACAAAGATGAATAGAAGTGAATATGCTGCGGATGGCACTGTGAGGCTATTACTTAGAATACGCTTAGATTACACATAATTACTTTTGAATACGCTCACTAAATGAAGACTTCATAATAGGTGTAAAGCTGTCTTACGAAGGGTATTGATAATGGGTAAGATACAATATCATCACTTGCGCGACTTTATGATCAATCTGTATCTGCTCAACATGCTTAAAAGACAAGTAACAATTGCCTCATGCATTTATTTCTACAGCTTAGAAATAAGATTAAAGTTGAGATGCATATTAAATTAATATGCATGTTATGTAAATTTCATATTGAAAAATATTGAAATGTAAAAGTTCTTCGATTGTAATTAACATAATATTTTAACGCCAAAACAGACTTTTTATCGGTTTTCCCTGTCCTGATCAATGTACCAATAGCTATGAGAGCGGCAATGTGGTCCGTTGCCGCTATTTAGGTAAAACTTAGGTTTATCCTGACCTAGCGGTATTTCAGAGCTGAAAAAAAACCGATGAAGATTTTCTGGTCGGACCATGTTTTTATGTCTCGAAAATGTATGCAAATTTCTTAATATGAAAATCTGAATTAGTTTGTTTCATGCTTGCAAAATTGTGTTTCCTGTGTTTTACCTTTTTGCTTGATTTTTATGAATATCTGATATTTGAATGTGACAAGCTAAGGAATCTAGGGTAGGTTTTTAAAACCAAGAATGAAAAGCCAGTAAAATACAATTTTTGACCTCTAACCAATCGATGGCCATATCTTGCATATAGATGCAATAGGAACCGAAGTTAAAGTGTATACCACTGACCGAGCTCCTTTTCCAGGTAAACGTTTCAACATGACTCCAGCATGACTCAACTGCTATTCATAGACTAGAAGGGGTAGCCTAGCCTTGTTTCGACATGGTTTTGATATAATCGCGTGCTGATCATGTCATGACGTGGCTGCTTTTGATTCGTGCTTAGATGCATGAACCTAATTGGGATAAGTACAGTCATTGATAAGATAATAAGCCCAACGATAACATTGGACACGACCATTATTTTACTACATTATACTATGCGAGCAAAATTTAAATACAAAAACACTTGCTTCATCGTCGATCGATTCCGTACCATTTATTGATACACCATCAGGGCAGTAAGTCTAATCAGCAAAATGAGGTTTATATGGAAAAATTATTGTATACAAATTAAAATGATCATTATTATTTGTATGTATTACTGCTTGAATATATTACTTGTTTTACTTGAGCTTTATTACTTGATTTAGTATATAAATTAGTGAATGAATTGATCATTTGTACATAAACTTCATTTTGCTGATTTGACTTGATGTCCTGATGATGTATCAATAAACGGTACGCAATCGACCGACGATGAATCAAGTGGTTTGTATTTAAATTTTGGTCGTATAGTATACAATATAATCATTGAGTATAACTATTGACCAATGACAATAGAACCCGACTTTTCGCTTTGTAATAGCTGGTGATTGTAATTTCAGCTGATTACTGAGTCAGGGC
>CAJQUW010010179.1:0-94501 GCA_907163375.1 Prostheceraeus crozeri
AAAATTGATCCGGGAAAATTGCTGGATTCAAAGCGTTTTCTCGATCTCAGCAATCGAGAAATCGTTCATCGTTGAAAATCGTGCAATTTTGCCGATCAATTCATAATCGAAAAAGTGAGCGATTTGTAGTCCATCGGACGATATCGAATTGTCGCCATTCCGATGCTTCTATATCGATATGCATGGTCTATTAGTCGTTCATTTTGCCGATATCGAATTTTCGCCCTATTTCCGTTGCTTCTCATATCGTTATTTTTAATTTGTCTATAAGTCGACATTGGCCGCTATATCGACTTGTCGCACTATTTCCGTGCTTTCATATCGCTAGTTGTCTTAGTCGTTCATTTGCCGATTATCGAATTGTCGCTTAATTTCGATGTTATATACGATATCAAGTCTAACAGTGAAAACGTACATCGGTAACAGTGATGGTCCCATATTTGGCTCATGGATTATTGCGGGGGCGATCGTCATCCACCATCAGACCATATGGGAGTTTGATGGGTTTATATTAGGATCTGACATGGAAATTCCCATATCATTTGCCATCATTTTATCATCTTATCCCACTTAAATTCATAAATTGTTAGTAATGTCTCGATAATGCGATTGGTCTCTTTCCAAACTCAAAATTCATAGGTTTAATTTGTATGACGGAAAATTCACTCATTCTCTCATCAATTTATTCTCCTCTTCCTTATTCCCATCCGTCTTCATAAATCCCAACTCAGACATCCCAATTCCTTCTGCTGCTTATCCCAATTTCTTTCATCTCTATTCTCCAGTTCCACGATCCTCTGCCCCTCGATCCCCTTTTCTCTTTTCTTTCACTCCGTGTTTTTTTTTATTTTTCCACTTATTCTTTCTTCATATTCCTCTCCTTTTTTCTCCTTAATTTCCTTGTTCGCTCCTAATCTCTCTCTAATATTCTCATCTATTGCATTTGGGATAACATTCGATGCGATGTATATAAAAAATGTTGTAGTCTCAAAAAAAACGACTAGTGTGCTTTTGCATTGCAAACTGTCACTTATAATCTCACAAGAAAAAGATAATTCGCATTTCACCAATTAAGTCTTCAAATGAAATAAATTATCTTTTTGTATGCTTGCGTGTTTTTCTATCAACTCTGCAGCTTTCCCTTTCCGAATGATTTCATTACCTTGGATGACAACCTAAGTAACCAATTATAAAAGATTATTCGTTTTGCTTTCGAGTAGTATCTTCCGTATCTGAAATGCTGCGTCTCAAGTGATGTGATTTTGAAAGCTTTTACACAGACAGGTTCCGTTGCGCAATCTCCCCGCCCTTCTCGCTTTAGCAGACTAATTCCATCCCGCTCCATGCTCCGGCAGCATTTGTCTTTGTCGGGTTCGAACCTGCCGGACAGCTACAGATGGATCGATGACGCTGTCTCTCACTTGCAGTCACAACAAGCGAGCAACGACACCATGATGATATGATGCTGCGTCAAATACTAGCAGTGATCCGGCACTAATTGTTGTGGACTTTACGCACGCCACTGCTATCTTCATCTGTCTTCAGAGACCAGCGTGTCTCAGTGATTGCCTATTTTATCGTGCACAATATCAAATTTGTGGTGACACATGGATTAAATTATGCAACATGGTAAAGAATTCCTTGAAAAAAAGAAGTCAACCTTTCATCCGATAGTGCTTCAATTGGAGATTGATACATCTATCTCAAGTGAAAATCGGTAAGAAATCAGCAGAGCAGAACAATCTGTATTATCTCCATAGTCAATGTCGTTTGGTTTCTCACTTAGTGTTTCGAGTTCAATGCTTCTCATGGTGTCGATTACTTTCGTCGCAACATGTAAGTAGTCAGCATGCTAATTCATATTTTAATATGAGATTAAATGAAATAAGAACTTTATGCATACCGGTAAGAGTATCGTCAAAAGAATTCAATCAGAAGTTTACAATAGAAAATCCCAAGAATCAGAGCTGTCATCTTAGTAAAGTTGATGATTTTGCGGTATCAGCTCAACATTATTTCAGTAACTCAGCGCAAGAGCAAGGGATTTCAAAAATATTCATGAAAGTGATTCAAAATGTACAAAGAAATCAGAAATCACGCATATAGAATAACACTATTATTTTGGATCACATACCATTAACATTATTTGTAATCCTTTGCTCCTGAAGATAGCCGCTGAGCTATTGACAAATTTTAAAATATCGAGCTGATGTAACAATAGATCAATCTTGACTTTTCCCAAAAACAACACTAAAGCAGTCAATGCACCTAGAATGATTAATTTAGGTGTAATGTGAATTTCTTTCTTTGTTCAGTTGTCATCAAGATAAGAATTATGGTCTTAATGTATTTCTAATTTGAAATGCTGCGGATGCAGTAGCTTAATTGAATGCGTTTGTCGATCTAAATCACATATTAAAGAGAACTTTTGAAAAAGCACAGACTCCTTTCCAATGTATTTCCATAAGGCCTACAATAATTCGGAGGTTTAAACCCTATCATACATCGTGATATTACAAATGTTGTTCCCTAGCACATATGTTCTGTGATGTTTTTCTTGACGATTTAACTGAAACTAATTTCACCAATTATAATGGATTGGACAATTTTTTATTTTGCATATATCAATAATAGTTTTCATGCACTCTTAGTCCTAATTGCTATAGGCCTACAATGTACATGCATTTTTATTTTATTCACAATTAATGATATGTTAAAACATGAAAATAAATATCTTATATTCCTCATTCAATTACGAGTACATTACCACGCGGCTGTTGCCATTTTAGATTGATCATTTGTGCGGAGTATCTTCGAGGCTTGTGCCTTGAAATATGCTTTGAACATCGAGTTTGGCAGGCGGTTGTTTCTGGACTAGGAAAACCAGACAAAGTAAGTAAAACTTTCGGCTAGATTGTGTGAATTGTTCTTATTACTTAACATCATGCATCAAATCAAATTTTCTCCACTCTTTTTACTGATTCTTCACATTAATTAATTTTACATTTTTTCCAAAGATATGTTAGGCTATACATAAATTGACTTCAGGCATGCGAATGGATGTGATTGCATGGGTAGTAGGTCTACTTCAAACCAATTTTTAAATAAAAATACTATACAATAGAAAAATGATTTGATAATTAGATAGCCTACTTTCCTTTCTCTTCAATTGTAATTGCGAAGTATTTTTTAATATTTCGTGCTATAGAATATGAAAAACTTAAAGATGTATGCCTTCATTTATTTGCGGAAAAGATGGAAATTGCAGCATTTAGATAACAATTTTATTATTATGAAATATGTCGTGATAAACATTTTTGATTTGCCCTAGGGTTCAGACTTAAATAACAGGGCTTTTTGATTGCTTCATCATGTATCCAAACATAAAAAAATGTGTATTCTTATGTTTCAACACCATTTAATTATCACATAATTCACATGATGAGAGATTTTCACAGGATATCTTGAAGAAAGTTATTCGTAGCTAGAAAATCCTAATTTTTCTAAAAAAAATACCCTATGACCTTTCACAAGAATAAAGAACACGAAACTTTTTGACTCAACGGTTGATAGTGTGATGTGACATATTACTCCCAAGATTTAGGTTGTTTTGATTGGCCTTGTGCATATTCTATGACATTCTACATTGCATTTTCACATGTACAGTGTTGTATACGGTACATGTCTTATATTCTCGTTACCAATATTAGGTTTAAACAATCTTGATTATTTTTGTAAATGTTGCTTTGTCAGTCTCGCTAAAAGAATCTCGACAGGTTTGCGTTCAAAAAATCTCGCATTTTTTAGTTCCTGTATAAAGCCAGAGGATATTTTCATAAAATAATAAAAAGTGCACAATAAATGAAATATTATTTGAAAACTCTCGATTCTGTGATGGCCTACGTGTCAATGATAAGAATTGTAGGCCTATTATTTATGTTATAAATATAATTAGTCATATCATATTCATAAATTCAAGATAAGTAATTTCCAAATAATTGAAAATAAAGGAATGTTCACTCCTTCGTATTTACGACTTTTCATTCCAATAAGTTAAAAAGAAGCACCCGACGCGTTTCGTCCGTAGACAGTCTTCAAAGGGTGGCGTACAAATGTTTTTAAGAAGGATCCTTCTAAATACGTGATTAGGCATAGTTGTGGCAAACTCATTTAAACTTGTTCATGACGTCTATTAAGTTTTGGCATTTTCATCGCTATGAAGCGTTGCTTCAAGCCATTAATCGCATTAAATTGTTGAATAAGGATCTCACAACTAAAGTCAGTTATTTCCATCTCTCTATCAGCATGAAATTTTAGATGATGCTCGCTCAAAGCACTTTTAGATCTCTGTTGCGAATACTACGTTCGTGTTCTTGATAGCGCAACTTGAAAGGTCGACAACTTTGTCCAACATGGAGGTCATTGCACCAAAAGTAATTAAAACAATAAACTAGATATCTGCTTTCGCAGTTGTATTTAGGACCAATGGCGCTACGCACATACATCAGAACTGCGATCATCAATGTATTTTATACTGTTTTTGAGAAAATTATTTTTTACTATATTTGGAAGCCAACTTTCTCTATGTAGAGTTATGCCTGAATGACATGTCTTACTAAACCATTTGTATTTAAGGTTGCCATTCACTGATATGCTTAGGTCTAGAAAGTTAATATAATTATCCCTAGGGACTTCTATAGTGAACTGAATGTTTCTTGTCAATCGAGTTAAACACTTCAATCTATGTTAGAAAATATTTTCACATCCTTGTAAAACGGATCCATGATGATATCATCAATGTACCGCTTGTAGCATTCTTGTATCAGCTTTGTAATATTCTTTTTGTTAATTGTTAATTATAATAAAGTCTGAAAATTCAATGCAAAGTAAAAAACACAGTACATTATAAAATTTAAGTGATATAATTGCATAATTTGCAAAAATGATGTGATATAAATATAATGCTCAACACGATGATATACTAGTAATTATAATATGCAATATAATAACTAAAATATGTTATAATCATGTTATATAAGTACACTTATGTAATGTAATTTGATAATTTCGATGATTTAATGAATATTATAGCATATCATTACCATCATTCAATATATGGCATATATTTGAAAAATGACACCGCACAGATCCGTCATCGGCCGACTCCCCGCTGTGATGGCGGAGGAACATAGCCGTGTTTGAGAGTAAGATGACGACCACGTTATGACCTCCTGACAAGGATGCATGGTTCGTTCTCTACAGATGTTAAGATCATTCAAAAGTTCACGCAAAACGTGTCTAAGAACTCGGAGATAGGAACTCGACCAGGATTCGCGTTTCGGCCCCTAAATCCTGAACGCTCAGACCTGGTTTGAGTGGGGCCCTGCGCATCCATCATGTAGGCTACAGACTCAATGACACTGACTCTAAATGTTTAATGCAAGTGAAACAGTAAATAAAATGTACGATGAAAATGAAAGAAAATTAATTATAAAAAGCGGTAACTATTCAGACTGAAGAAAAAATCACATAATAATAATTAAATTGAAAATAAATAAGTAATTACGATGATAATGAACCAATAGCGGAAAAAAATCGAATAAAGGAAAATGACATGATAAAAGCTAATTGAATTGAAAATAAATATGTAAATAATTACAAAATTATAATCGAAACTGTTTATGGCATTACAAGCAAGAAAGATTTGTCATAATCCGGCCAAAAGGACAGTGTACGGAAGTCTGGAGTCAAGGAATCCGGAATCTTTCATACATGTAGTCATAATCGGTAGTTCATGTCAAAGTCGATAAATTTGTTGTGTTGAAGGATTTGTAATCATGCATCTTGCCATATGTTCGTTGCTTAAAGGTTTCGATCATCATAAAAGCGTGCAGTAGTTTGTTTATCGGCATAAAGTCCGAATTTTCTCAAAATCTTGTCATGTCTATGCAGTGCTCTTTCTGCGGATATTAGTAATTCCTTGCTGCTTTATCCTCTTGATCTTTGGTAATCTGAAACTTTTCTTCGATTTTCATGACGAATCTTCTAATGAGGAGCAGATGCGACCATATGAGCTGACTGCTGAAAACGTTAACTCCAATTTTGTGGTGCATTTTCAGGAGATGTCAAAAGTGTTACTGGAAAGTTGAAGTCGTCCACTTTGTGATATACAGCAGTCTTAAGGCCAGTGCTGGTAACTTTCAGCTTAACGTCAAGATAATCTGCTTCTTTATTATCAAGTCCGCATCTGTTAGCTTCTAAGCTATCTGGATAGATACTTGGAGTCAGGTAATTTTGTTCAAGCGCTTGTAAGTAAGATACGTAAGTCATCGATGTATCTGGTGGTCTTGGACAGTAGTCGTGCTACTCAATCTTTTTCTGTTTGACTTATGAAAATGATCTATCAATATCGTTACCTGAATAAGTTCAGAAATTTAGGATTGAATTTTATGAACTACAGGGGGTAGACAATTTTCCGAATTGTTTTCATAAATTGGCAGCTCGTGTTTTTTGCCCAGGCAGCAACCGCCAAAACACGAGCTCCCAAATGTCTGAATACTTCATAAAGAACTCAGTTTTATTGCCGGTATAGTGCTTATTTAAGCTTGGGCATCGAAGCGATGTTTTATCAAAGCCCAACAGAAGTGTCAGTGGCACTAAGCGCCGGCTATTTTAATCACAACACTTCATTTTTCAGATTGGTCAATATTAACTGGAGGAGTGATAAAATCTTTTGGAATTTTCTTTTTCCTTGCCTGACCATAGTAAATAGTAGATAGTCTGATCTATAGCAAAAATGAATAGCTCAATATTTTTGAATAGAATGCAATTAAAACTGTTTATGAAGACATTTTCAAATTTCCTATTGATGTCTACGAAGCATAAGTAGAATCGTTTAAGTTTGCTCGAAGAATCTATAGAGTTTATAGCTTATGGACTCTGGATCCGCATGCAGACGATTAAAAGTATGCGAAATGTTGATTTTGTCAGTCTTCATCATAGCAGAGGATAGCATTCATCAAATATTAAGTATTGAATCTCTTTAAATTTTCATCTTATTCAATGATTTTTCATTTCATGGAACTTGTAAACTTGGCACGTCTTTTCATGTCATAAGGCTTGATATGGATTAAGTTTATTCAAATATTTAATAAGTTAAAAAAATGAAATTGCTTAAAGCTCTATATTCAATGCCTTGAACTGATGAAAAAAGATCGATCAATCTCGTTACGATATTTACATTCTGAAACAAGTTGTAAAAAAATAGTACTCAAACAATATTTCTGTTTCAGAATGCAAGCTCCGATAAATAGCATGAAACTGGACAGTTGCCCAATCATAAGTGAAATTTTTAAGTCCTGTTCACTCCTGATCTGTATTAAATGTTAGTGTTTATGTGCCGCATTCGTGCCATGTAGCATCGCCCTCTCAAGGCCGAAGTACTGGTTATTGCTTCTATTGTAAATTATCGACCATAAAAATAAAACGGAGCTTGCACATCATGTCTTCTGAAAACATAATAAAGTCGCTCCCGATCAGACTGGCCAACTGAAGTATATATGTATAAGTACCGGTATGTATAATGAATGTTCATCTATTTGTTTAGAAGTTCATGTCATCGCGACGAATTAACAAACATTACAGTAGACCACAAAGTTTCTTTCATTACTGTCACATACGAGTACATGTAATTTTCCGCATGCATCATTGTTCTTTTTATGATACAAAGCAGCGGTAAGTCTATCGAAGACGCCCCTCTCCGCGGGACGGGTCGGGTAACACCAGCCAGCCCGTCGAAGACATCACTCAGCAGCATGGCTTATCTAAATGTATTTTCTGTGTTTCCCACTGGAAACAAACATTCGTTACTCATTACCATACATACTAATTCCTCGCATCTTTATTTTCAGATTCCCTAAGAGAAGAGAAAATTGGGAATGAGAAGACGATTGAAGAGGTGATCGAGAAAATGTTAAGGATGCAACTGATCGCGGCAGTGGGAGGAGGAGGCGACAGTCCTGGTCGAACAAGTTCTCTTTGCCAAAGCCATTGCGGGTGGAAGCAATTGCCTGCTACACCAACGAGCTAGGAGTCGCAGAGCCTGCACTGGAAGGACGAGATGTTCTGGAGGAGAAGTTGAATCGAACAATTTCGCCTAAAATCACATTGGACTTGTTATCCGAACATTTTTAGTTTTAGTATAGGAATCCAGATGATTGTTGATACAGATTGTGTAGTGCGCCTATTTCTAGATTTCATACATGTATTTTTTGTAATATGATGTTATTGAATGATTGTCTGGTCTTCGTTTTCAACAATTGTTAATTGGCCTAGCACAGGTTTGTAGTTCAGGACTAGGAAAAGCGTGTGTAGTTAGCGGTATAATTTTTTTACGAGTGATTCAGATTGTAAATTAATCGGCTTATCGTCTCAAGTCCAATAGCGAATATAGAGCGACAAAGCAGGTGGGATGCAGCATATGTAGCGATTAATCGGCCAAAATCCGATATCGGATATAGAGCGACAAAACAGGTGGGATACCGCATATGTAGCGATTAATCGGCCAAAATCCGATATCGGAAATAGAGCGACAAAACAGGTGGGATACCGCATATGTAGCGATTAATCGGCCAAAATCCGATATCGAAAATAGAGCGGAATATCAGGTGCAATGCCGAGACGAATTCTCGGGCATCGGCAAGGCATCGATTTTATGGGAAATCGACGCCGCGATGCCGAAACGAGATTTCATGCATCGGCCCGATGAAATTTTTACCACCGGGATTGTATTAAGCCTTTATCATTTCTTAGTTTTTACATATGCAGCATAAATGAAGTACAGTGTAGGCCTAAATAATATTAACGGTTTTATAAATATAATAACGGATAACATATACAAAAATGATAATTAGGCTAATTATTATCAGATGGTGTAAAACATAGGCATATGTTTGATTACCATGTAAAGACATAATTTTGACTCAAAACGACTACAATAATCAAGTGTAGACAAATACACATTTAGGCCTAATATTGTAAAGTACTCGAAATGTTAGATTCTTTGAATTGGTTGCAGGTGCTAACATACTGATTTCAAGGACTACGACTTTTTTGATTTTCCGGGTAAATTCTACATAGGCCTACAAGTATGTATTACACTTGTATTTTTTACACTATATTTTTTTTAATCTTGGGTTTTAAATCTTGGGTGTCACCCAAGACCCAAGATCCAACCTGTGCGAAGCGATTGAAAAGCAAGAGAATCGATCAGCTTCGACCAGTTTAGGTGGTCCGCTTTTTACGATCAGCTCTATAATCCATTGATGCAGTAGCGATAGTACTCTGTAGATGTACATCAAATGTCATTGTTGCAGCTATTCGCTTATCTTATCATTGATATCTATTAGCAGATATTCAAATTTGTGATGACCTAGTGATTGGTATAAAGAAACTTCCTATGACAAAAGAAAGACTTCCACACCTCTGCTTCTCTCCGTCTCCAAGGTTGAGAGAGATAAGTCTCTGAGTACAACCCGTGGCGGTCGAACGTCCGCAGTTCTCGGTCCTTGACACTCAAATTCCTCAGCCGTTTGTTGGTGGACGGAGCGCGTGGGCCGGGATTACACATCTACGCTTCCTATGTGAGCAACTGTACAGGCTATTCTTCTTCCATCAAGCTTTGGTTAAAAGATAAAGCCGATTAAAAACATCATGTCAGTATTTACAGATCATCTTTACCTTTCCAGTTCTGTCATATTCCGCGGCGACAGGAATAACCTCCTCGTGCACAAATTTTCGGCACATCTCCTGCATTTCTAGCTGAGAAGGACTCAATTCTGCAAAATACATAATCTGACATCAATGGAAGTTAAACTCAGGTGTCGAAGTTCGGCAAAACTTATTACAAGGTTTGTAGACAGAGGAAAGTGCATGATAAATGCCTGGAAAATAATTATAGTATGAAAAATTTATCATGCAAAATGATGAAATATAGAAAACTAATCATAAATATGGCATTTTTATTTGAACAATCACTTTCAAGGGCGTACTGCATGTCGTATCAGATGAAAATTACTGAAAACTTACCAAAGAACAGTCCCTTGCCAAATTTCTCGGTGGACATCCTTTTCAAGCATGGTCGCAACGCTGATACAAACTGCAGATGTATTAAATGAAGATTTTAAAGCCTCATCATGGTAACAAAGGCGGAAATAAAACAAGTACAAGGAAATGTTGTTGGTTGTCAATACAAAAGTTCATGTGCGTTATCAGCGACATTATCATTATTAATAATCAGGACACATCGTTAAGTAATTTCACAAATAATTAAGACAGTAGATCGAACTCGACTGCTTGATTTCGAGAATCGAGAAATTGAAGCGGAATATGCACTGTAATTTGTTCTTCATGACTAATATCATGTAAACTCATGAAAATTTCAAATGGCATGCAATGTTACACAGAAATACATGGCTGATTATAAGCATTATGTTACTCTTTAAGAGAAATGAAAATCGTTGACACAGCCAGGCAAGTCAGGCAAAGTCAAAATTTTATCTGAAAAAACATTAAAAACATTTTATCAAATCACACCAATTGCATATTAATATAAAACAATAGGTAACCAAAGATTACAAATTGTCAAATTTAAGTACAAAACTAGACACTGGCATGTCACATTTTATAATCGTCAGCAGGAAAATCATTTAAGTCCTTTGATTTCCTGCATGCCGTGTTTGGCGGATAATAATAAATAATAAATACATAATAATAAATTCTCTCAAGTTATCCTGTGAGCGAGATAGGGACTCCAAATCTATAAATATGAAAGCGATTTCAGGGCACTTTGAGAGGTCAATTCTACTATTGAAAATAAATATTTATCTGTAAACTAAAAATGAAAAATCGCTGAGTCATGCATGTATCTGAATGTCATGGAAACATATCATAGAAGTAGATTTATAAAACATTCTATGGCAATGTCAATGGAGTGTATGGGAGCAATAATTAGATAGAAGAGAATTAACTTGCAGTATTGTGCGCAATCACGACACCATGGCTTTGATATCCTTAAGGTGCTGATATGTCTTAGCACACAGATTTTCCTACTTCTATTTCTTACGTAAATTTGAGTCACTAAGCAGACGTGTCACAGGAGCAGATGAAACCTGAGTCGAAAGAATCACTTGGGTACATTTTAATAACAAATGAAATTAGCTGTCATGGGATCTCCAAAAATCTTGACAAAGGATTCTTCCACCAGACGGATGTTTTCAAATAAAGAAATGTCTACATCGGCAGCTTCGTGCACAGGTAACTTTGAACGTTTTGACGGTGGGGTGTAAATAACATAAGATTCAACTTCAAATTGATAGCATAGTAGGTATACATGGTGCTGCCGAATAAAGCAATTGCTCTCAACACTGAATCTATCAAACTTCTGTGATGAACGGTTGGCAGCTGATAAAAAACATATTCAAAGGTGGCAGATAACCGGCTAGCTCATTATCATAGAGAAAAATGGATTTCAGCAGCGAAGGATAGTCATTCTGGTTTGAGTTATTCAGAATTGTGCCGGTTTGAAACAATATGAAAACATATCTACACTTTGACATCGACTGCAACGATATCAATGTTATCCTGAGATTTAAAACAAAAAAACGTAAATTAGATGTTGTTACAGGAAGCTATGATAAAATATTGAAGTATAAAGAACGTCTCTGTGAGCTTGCTATGATTCAAAAGTGGAAAATTTACGTCACTTCATGACTGAATGCTCAGCGTATACGAAAATACGACAAGAAGTAGCACCAGCATTATGTTGTTGCAACAGTATAGCTGAGTTTCATGAGTTCATGAATAGGCTGGCTCCAAAAAATATAAAAACCAACCGCTAAGTGTCTTCAGAAAGCGAACAACATGCGATTGATATACAAAAAAGTAACTAATATGCAATGTGCATGCAAAAAAATGATCAATGGTTCAATTCCATCTCCTTCCTTCATTGTGATTGCATTTTTTTATTGACCGCACGAACTCTTTTCAACGAATGTGTTCTAATGTATTCCAATATGTTTAAATGTGTTCTCCCTATTTTTAAAACAAAATTGGAAATAGACACTTATTGACTTGCTGACTTATAAAAGATATTCTCATGCCATGACAATTCCGTTGGATCGGATTCCATGAGAATTCCCATCGTGTAGTTGAGGAAAGAGCGATGTCGTTCACCAAAACGATTGATGAAAATACGTTTTCAGTTATTGGGGCACAGAATTAGACAGAGCGTCTCTTCTTCTGTTTGACTAGAAAGCAAGCATTGCAACATGTAATGCCTATGAAGTGGCAAAATCTGCAGACCTAACACCATAGAAATCGAACAATTAGCAGACATTTCAACACGATTAATCGTGCGAAGTTTCAGTGACTGTTATTAACCGGATCACACAGCAAAGAGACACAGACGATATCAAGTTCTACAGAGTAGTTTGTGAGCGTTTTTTCGTGCGTCTGCTATAATGATCGGAAGGACCAACTTTATCGAGAAAACTTTTGTGCAATGATCTGAATTCTTCGAATCAGAAGGAATCGTGGCGATCGGAGGATTTTGAAGGAACTCACAGCAATCCGCAAGCGGCGCATGATTATTTTTCCTATCTCTGCAAAGTATTAAAAATTTCTTTTTGCCCACTTATTAAGTTCCTGCATGTGTCATCTGCTTGAATCAGTTTGCATTTCTAGTAAAGTGACCCGCTTAAACAATCTAATTCTATGATTTGAGGGAAACGGAAACATATTTATGACATTTGACGTGATGGTGGCAAATCCGGAGACAGAAAGGTGATCAGCGACGAAGCAATGATAATACAAGTAGATGCGTGTATACTAATCATAATAGACCTATACATAGTTTCCATTAACATTGCTTCGTCGCTTGGTCGTCGTACTGCCCTTCAATTCTAATCAGATAATTCTGCAAAGATATTCTGGTGGTTACCGCGCATCGGTCTCACTGATCTTGATTCTACGGACAGTATATGTAGCTATCCGATCAAATTGCCTTAATTTTTGATAACCAAAGTTACTTACTTTATTGCACAAGACTTTATATTCGCAGCAGAAACCTGCCATTGAAGAAGATAACAGATTTACAATTGGAGAAATGCTTCAGTGTCGGCTCTGTGTCTGAAGACTTTGATGTCAGAACCCAGGATCAATGAAATACCACCAATTTCCAAATCCGGTTGCTGTCCACTCGCACCCTTGATCAAGGAAAATGGATAACTCTGAAAGAAAAATTTAAAGTTGTGAGCACACTGTAAATCGCTCAATACCAATCACATACGAAGGATGCATGCCAAAATATTTTTTTTGTATATTTCTGTACCTATTTGTATGCTTTTCGCATGTCATTTCAAGTGTGATATGCTTTACATACTAAAGCCATGCCAGCACGATGCTAAAGGAAATCATCAGCGATGTCCAAAATATGTTGATTTAAGGCCTTTTGTCAATAAAGATCACACTAATGTTTCGTGGTACTTACTACTGTTTTGTAAGTAGTGAGATGATAACATTCAAGAGTCAAACTTGTAATGCTGAAGTCGATTTTAATACATGTAAGTCTAAGGCATTTCACAAATAATCAATAAGTATTCAACCATCAACAATCATACATTATGTAATTTTGAAATTAAGCATATCATTATAGTTCATGAATGCAAAAATAGTTATGTTTGAGATATATAAGTCAACATGGTTGCACGAAAAATATCGTTTGAATGAATTGATCAACTTGGTTCATAATGTAGAGCTAACCAAGCGTCCTGTTAATGTTACTAAGCAAGTAGCAACGACGACATACTTGTAGAGCATAAAATTCACAATAAATCTTACCTAGTTAAATACTACACTATCACAAAGAAATATTTACAACTGGTATTACTGAAAATAGTTATTTGACAGTGGTATGTAAAATATGCCTATTTTTTGCTACATACGAGACGTACGAATAAGGATGACTTTGCATCGGGTCTCGCATATAAAACATATCAACAATTCGTATTTCAGTGTAAAACAGCCAATCACAGATATAATAGTTCGTATCGCTACATACCAATCACATACGAAAGTGAGATGTTGTATGAAAAACATACCAGATCTCTGTGAACACACAAGAATCTCCTATCAAATGTTCGTTTCAAATTGCATGTGAATTTGGTACATGTTTGTATGTAATTTTCGTATCCAGCGATTTACAGTGCAGAGCAAGGTAAACTCATCTCGAACATTAATCTGATTAAGTAAAAACTTCATTATTCTCAATTCATGCGATTATTCAATCATATTCAAATCACTTCTTCTTCCCCTACACATCTTCCCTAGATACAAATGTTTTGATTATTTTGGCGATTCTTGTTTGTTGAAAAATTGAAATAAAAGAAATTACACATCACAAAATTAACAAAATTTTAGATCATTAAAATTATCAACTAATAATTTAAAGCAACTCAAATTTAATGATGTACTAGACCAAAGAATACCAACAGTTCATGAATACGAAAATCTGAAGGATAACCGGATTCAAGCTTTCAACAACATGTGTTGAAATTCTAGTTGGAAATCACGGATATAAACAATTTTCAACGGAAAATTTTGAGAGAAGAGAAAGAAAATAAAGCGTCAGAAGTTTACTACCATCCAATGTATGTGGAGGAAAAGACATTTTGCCTCCTTTACATTAATGCTTTGTAGTGAAATATTCAATGACTGCGCATTTTCGAAGTTCTTTCCATACATGTTCACTGTGTAATTTCCAATGAACCATTTGCAATTGGACATCACAGTAGGCCTACTTCCATAAATCCATGCAATGTTAAATATCATCTACAGGGCTATTCCATAAATAACGCACGGACGTCCTGGCGCAAGGCCGTCTTTCTCACCGTGATGCAATGCGACTATATCCATGAAAATTGCACCATACCTTGCCATATTTGTCAGAAATATTATGGCCCAATCATGTCGTGCAATAAAACATCAAAAACTGTGGACTTATTCTTCGTCTACAAAATTTGCAAGGGATCAATCTTTTTCCGTGAAAGTCACACTGTTTTATACTCACACGGATTTATACTTGTGCGTTTTAGTTCTATGGCATCATTCGATGACTGTGTTATCTTTGACATTTTTGAATTCTTTGCTTAGTTGATTCGAATCACACAACCAATTTTGTAGTTTGAACTATCGATTTCTCCGTGTTTGTCACAAAATTTCAAGAAACGGGTTTCTTCCAATTCTAAGAAGATAATACAACTTTTTGTGAATAAAAATTTGGCGAATCTGCTGTTCTCCTTTTAATTGGTCAAAGGACAGATCCTAGAAAAGCATCAGCAGGTGAAAGCTGCATACAAATTTACACAGCTGTAGGCTAATTGTCTGATTTCCTTATTGAAAAAAAACATATGCTTTGTGGCTTTAGTTGCTGTAGTAAAGTGCAATTATGTCGACACATCTACTGTCCAAAGTCACCCCATTTTGTCGATGAAGAGTGGGGTGACTTTGGACAGGCATTTAACTATGTTTATAATCATTATGTCAGGAAGTGAAATAAACTTAATTGGGTGATATTGACATAATTTGGGTAATTCTTGAGCATGTTACACGTAGATTCCATTAATTTATGCGACGATTTAACCTATCTGAAAAGATTTGAAAGCAGCAACGCGGTGTAATGCACAGATTTTGATTTCGTACAAAGTCACCCCGCTGTCCCAAGTCACCCCATCTTGCAGAACAGAGCGTTGCAGATATGTCGTTCAATCGGAGAAACGTGTCGATCTGTCTTCAGAAGAGTTGATCTTGCTAGAGTTCCGACATCAATTCTCTCAGCAGAGAGCAGAATGTCAGAATCATTGACGTCTACATGAAGGAACTGAGATGGTAACAGTTGGTGCACGATTTCAGATTGAACGAATCTGCTTAAACCTGCTTTAATCAAAATTGACGAGCAGGATGTTAAGTTTGGAAATGGGTCAATTGCACATGGTAGAAATATAAAAAACAATACATCGTCAATAAATTTTCAAAGCCAATGTAACAATTTTTGTAGATCAAGTGAAGGTAGTCACACGCTTTTCACTTCTTGATAACTTTAAAATATCTCACAAAAAATGTCTTTATCTTCACACGTTTCCCTGTGCAGGAGGCTGAAGGATGTGCTGCCACTTTCTTAAGGTGAGCACCCAGGACACGGAGGAAAGGAGTTGCTTAATTTCCACTTTCGCTAACACTTATTTGTCAGTGCCACTAACCTTAAATTACACATTTACTGACAACATGTAAGAAGTTTCATGAGAAGCACAATAAGTTAGAAAGGAAGCATAGCATATCTGCGGTTAACAGAATGTTAGGCAAAGCAAATCAGGTTTACTCACTCGGCTTAGATCAAAGTTACATCAAAAACTATAGCTTCCTAACAACCATCTGACTAAATTTGAAATGCATCAACGACCTTGAATGAATGCAGACAAACAATGAAATCTTTTGATACCTTATGTTCCATGACATTTGCAAGAAAGTATAGTATATATTCAAGTTCTTCTGTGAAAGTCAAATGTTACATTTCCAATACACATGACAAATAGAAAAATATGAAGATGACATGTACATCAATTTCAATTAGAAGTGATTGACACTTTCTCATTTTGCGCACATCACACGAAGAAATTTCAAGACATTTGCTGACTTTTAATGAATCGATCTACATAATAACAATGATAATTCAAATACTATTCACTAGATTTTGCAATTTTCAAGTCACCTTCTCATCTTTGAGATTAGATGAGCTTTCCTAAATGAGATTTGTCTCTCAAATAATACATAACACCTGTACATACCTGCTACTTGCTGAAAAATTGAACATTTATGCCTGTGGAATTAATCGAAGCAATTTTCAGAAGGTTTCTATATTACTGTCGTTCAAAAGCTGCCCATCGGCAGAAAATTAAATCAGTTTAACATTCAGCCGACAAAATTTTAGTAAATGAAGATTACCGTTATTGTTCAGCAGGTTTTGAAGTTTGCTCATCTGATTTGTTTTAAACGATAACTTCTGTTAAATTATCGCAATATAAGTTTCTAATAGTTTTGTAATCATGAATTGCATGTATTTTTTTCAAATTTTTTTGCAAACGCATTTTCGTTGGCATGCTTTCAGCGAAGTATAACACATCAGCCAAAAGCGGAAATAAATGAGAAAACAACAATTCTTATAATGAGCAGAAGTATTGAAGTCTGAAGAATTCAGAATTTTTACTTTGATTGATATTTACATGTTGTGGATTACCGTTATAGTAATTTCAGTTGCTCTTACATGCAGAAACCCATGTCAGTGACACAAAAAACATTAGAAGAATGAAATTCATGGAGCTGTCAAAAGATAAATTATTAGCTTGTCAAAATTCACTTTTTGCATAGATTTGATTCTATTTCGCCTGTCTTGGACTCTATATTTTTTTGCTTCTTAACTCATTGGGCAAAATTTTTATCTATATACACTCGAATCTCAGCTACAGATGTGTTTTCGGATTGCGCAGCATCTGATGGTTGACTGAGGAATTGTGGGCTCTGCTTGGTTTGAAGCGTGTGTCCATGAGCGCAGCTGTTTAGTCGTTGCGGGCTCCTGGATTGAAGAGTCGAGAGGACCTCATCCATTGAGGTTTTTCTTCAACTCGAGTGCAGAATTCATTAGAAGTACGTCAATTTTGAGTTCAAAATTCCCATTCTTCATCAGAACTTCCGTCAGTGATATTCTTATTTCAGTCCCACAGAAAATGACACAGTGACGCAGAGGCCAAGTAGCAAAAGAAAGCTTGAAATGGCAGAACCGGAGGAACTAGACTATTCAACTTATTAAAGCTAGTGAGAAGGAAATGGACGAAAGCGATTTTTTCATGGTCATATCAAATACCTCTTTAGGCACTAATGATTTTGCATGTAGAGCGGAGTCAAATTATTGTGAATTTTGTGACGACAGCAATCTATTCCAAGCATAGAATAAGTATATTCCCACCACATGTCTACTCCATGATTGCAAACTGTTTTCTCATAATCCCTTTGTTATTGAGGAATCTTTAGAAAGGGCCCTGTCAAGCATTCGATCCACTCAGAATCGTCAAGCAGTGAAAGCATCCATTATATTGGTGTCGTTGTCATGATGTCGCTCGGCCACGACACACTACATCCTTTCGTCGTCAATGTTAGTCTCTTTCCTTCATTATTACATTATTATTGTGCTTCATCGCTGTTGGTGAAAGATTGTCGTCTAGACATTAAAATTTTCATGTGAGTTAGAGCTTTAGGAAATGTAGAAATGCCTCCAAAACAATTTTTGCATTCGAGTGCATAACTCATGGAAATTCGACCATGTGATGTGATGCATGCTGATGCAGATATTATAAACGTTGGCGTGTCTTGTATGCGCTTTTTTCGACCGGTCATGAAAATGTCGTTTTTTCAACATTTCAAGGGATGTTTTAATACATTGTGCACAGTAGATGCTTAGTTTTCGTGATTCAATGAATGAATTTGGCTAGTTATACTGTGGTTGGTCTACATCTGCATTTTGTAGATTAATTAG
This sequence comes from Prostheceraeus crozeri, assembly GCA_907163375.1. Lineage (NCBI taxonomy): Eukaryota > Metazoa > Platyhelminthes > Polycladida > Euryleptidae > Prostheceraeus > Prostheceraeus crozeri. Next base: position 18,641 of record CAJQUW010010179.1, read on the forward strand.
GAGCATAATCTTTGAAGTTAGTCTGTTTAATCGCATATCCATGAATATATAATTTTATCTCTGAGGGAGTGGTCAATGAGAACTGTCAGGAAGATATGACTTAATAGGTTTAATCAACCTCTGTTTTCCATTCCGGTCTTCACAAATAACTTTGATTTGAGAATTTTTCATGATCCCTGAAAAAGTTAAACATGACGCTATTCAGAAACTCATTCTTCAAAAAAGTGCCCTTAAGCCAATGACATTGAGAAGAAATAAATAAATGAATTTGTCGCATTTTTATTGGATATTCTAGGCAAATGCGTTTTAGGATTATTTATATATATTGTCAGTTTGTCATTCGTTTTGTAATCGTGCAACAAATCGTTGGTTTGATAAGTAACAATGAAGGGTCTCGGAACAACCACCAAGGTACAAAAAATGTTTCAACAGAAGCAGTTGTGTGAACATTGATTTGCCCTGACAGTGTTTCTAATGCATGTTGCCAACGAGCACTGCCACTGCAACGAGTTGCACGTGCGCTGTGTAACTTCTTCTCGAAAATGCTAAAAACATTTGGAATGAAATATGAACTTGAGAGAAAACATGTAGTAGAAAACATATTTTGTAGTAGCAGATGTAGTCTACATTGATCAAATAGACAGGAAAGGATGCTTGCTTTGGTGAAGACTTGAGATTCTGAGGGAGCTTTGCTGTGGAGGGCCACACATCAGGCTGTGCTCTGTCTCTCAAATTTATTTGGTAGCAAATGTCGGCAGATGTAGATAGGTTTCTGACATGTTTATTTTTCAATTGAAATCTGGACACCTTGCAAAGTAGGAGAATATTTTTATTTCTACTCAAGGGCTGTTGTTTTCCTGAAAAAATGACACAAGTTGTTAATTTTGGAGCTTATGCGAAGGAAATTAGGAGGATTCAACGTCAGCACAATATTTTGAACGTTTTTTTCCATTTTTTAAGATTTTCAAAATCGCACTTAAACATGCTTTAACGTTAATTGTCAGAGTAGTCCATAGTAGATTGTATTAACTTAGTCGCATCGCATTACATTTTCAGACACATGTTGCTGATTCGCATTTTGCATGTATTGCGTCCTTGAGTTTTGATTTCGAGTCATGCGTTTTTACAGGGGGCAAAGGTATTGATTTTTTGAAAAAAAACAGCTGTCCCTCATTTTTCACTTTTACTAATCCGATTGCCTTGAAATCGGCTAGGAAGTACCGGTAGAGCTGATTCTGGCAAAGAACGTCTGGTATCTCTTCCTTTAAACTCAAGCGCAATGAATTCTAAAAATATCTGCAGGACAATGTTAGGAACCAATTTATTGAATTTTCGCATTTACCAGCATCCAAACAGGACAAGGTTTACCTCCGTTTATTCAACTGATAGGCTAGTCATTACATGCATTTCTAATGAGCAGCTAACTCTATCGAGTTTTTCCAAGCTCAGTGCAACTTTTTTCAACATTCTTGAACTGATTCTTAAATGTGTGGTCCGAATGTGATGGTACGGCCATCTGCTACGTGCCAGCGAAGAAACAGCAGCCAAGAACTTTCCTAGTATGAACGTCCCTGGGAGAAGACCAAGAGACCGGCCGAGGGAGAGATGGATCGACACTATTTACCAAGACCTGATAGCGACAGGTCTTCATCCGGACCAAGCTCACCATCGACAGAGTGGACTTCAACAGATTCGTCGAGGTCATATGCTAAAAATAGCGGTAAAAGCCATTCTAGAGGGATCCCTCTATCAAATATTCCCAAGTTTCAATTTACCAGTAAGCTGAAGACTCATGTTGAGACATTTGAAGCCGGAAATGTATGATCAAATGACATTGCTGGAATCAATAATTGTTATGTATTGTAGCTAGATCGATATCAGATTCTTCAATTGCTTTTTGAGGGCCAAGAGTAACTATGCAAGACTGAAATAGGCGAGTACGTTGATGCTCATTTGATTGACCTGTGAGAAATGTGACGAGCAAATGAACCCCGACATAACCGTCTCCGTGTGCGCGGCGAATTTCAGTTATTCCTGGGCGGTTTATCTCTGGCTGATGAGAGTTCATCTTCATCTGACGAGGAAGAATCAATTGTCGAGATCGTGCTGATTCGGAAAACACAAGAAAAAATATAAATACCAAGTTGAGTATGCAGTGGATCTCTTACAAGTTTGGGTGATATTGTTTGGGTATTCTGATAAAGTAGTGGAAATTGGACATGGAAAAATGATGACAACGTCAATTATAAAAAGCGACACGGACCAAGGTGGTATGTGGCGGAAAATTCTAATAATGGCACATTCTGAAACCACATGCTATCGCAGCGATCACGCTGAAAAGTTGAATGGACTCATTCCTCTCTACACGCAAGGGAATAATTTTGGAACTATCAGGTAGTCTTACTAACTTTGATAGTGTACTCTGCACTTCACATCTGATATTCTTTCATCCATCTAGCTGCCTTTCATGGTTATTACCCTTGACAAAATGTCATGCAATTCAAAACTTCCCCGTTATAGAGAAATTTTTGATGCGCTGTTGTTTTCCTATGCATCCTATGCATATGAGGGATAAAAAGTCCTTCTGCGAGGTATTATTAGTTTCTGGTGGTATTTTAGAAAGACTTAATAGATTTGTGTTGCTTCAAAATGTTAGTTCATGGTATCAGAAATGGACAACGATAGGCTTGTGTGTGCCTGATTTTGCTCAGTGACGCTTTGTTAAAAAAAATAAAGTTAGTACATGAATTCTGCTTTTGCTATGAAATCTTAACCCTTTCGCGACTAAAGTGAAATTGATTGCATTGTCCGAAGTCACCATGACGTGCTATGCACGCATTGGTCGCGAAAGGGTTAATCTGCCATCTGGACACATCTAATGCCTTAAAATCATTGCTTAATATCTCAGTTAAAAAGCAGCTCGGTCACAAAGTAAAAAAGTGGGTAATGTTAGGGTGTCATACCGTATATTTTACTGTTATTGGTATACAGGAGTAGTAAGTTGTATAATAATTGGCTGTCGATGCCATGTAGTACAGTTTTTAGAATTCTTGTTTTTTTCCTCGACTAAGAGAAGCCGAGTGGGTATATACTGTAAATATTCGATAGTTGTCTACAAGCATGTTTCACTTTTCATGAGCATTTATGTTTCCCTCACGGCTATACCAATAACTTCACGGAGAAAGCATACGTGCAGTAATCCCTGATGTTCAACCAAATAAAGCTGAAAAATTAACGAATAAAAATAAACAGTGCGATGCTGCCAAACTGGGACATAAGTCCGCTCCGAATGACACGTAGGGTACACCGGAGCAATTTGCTTAAACCAGGACTCTCCTGTTGAAACCAGGACATCTGGTCACATTACACTGACTACATAAATGTTCGTATTTAATGAGCTCATGAAAGATAAGCTTGGATTCATAAGTTTGGTAGTGGATCGAAGTGATTCGATTTTTGACTTAATATGATCTTATTGAATATCGGTGACCTATATGCCTATCTCGCTTCATGGTCGTAGAGACAATGGATTTAAGTATTTTCCTCTGCGATCTCAAGATTAAATGCGGTAACGAGACTTTTCACGAGAAGTTGAAGCGATTTCACTGATGAAGTAGTTTAAGATAGAAAGCAGTGAAATAATGAGCGTGAAAGTACTTCGACTTTCTCGATGTCACAGGCAGAATATCTACGAGATCGGGGAACATGGAGTAATCTTTAATGATGCAGCATTCATATCAATTATTATTTCACAAAACCTATCTGTATCTTACTTTTTCGTCTATACATCAATATATCCGGGAAATTTTCATCATCGGTTCGAATAAAATGAATCATAGTTTTATCCACTCTCTTTTTTGCTGGCTATGGAAATTATAACAAATATCACTCTTGAGCATGCGTTGCTCATCATCAAGCGCGATGAGTGACTAAAACGACATTATTTGCTGAACTATCAGAACAATGAAATTGCGAGAATAGTCTAAGCATGTGGCGGATTATGTGTCCCATGTATGTGCGATTTTCGCATGAAGGAAATTATCATAGAAATTGCAGTAAATAGCAATCTGAATATGGCATTAGTTTTGTTGTAGCAACTTATCAGTGAAGCCAAATGTGAGAAAAGATCCTTTCGACGACACTTCAAGTATTTGCCTAAGGATTTAATAGTTCTTCATGATTTTGATGTTCGACACTGATTCTTTCAGCGAAGGGGGGCATTTAGCGTTGCAGATAAATGTTTTTTGGAAAATGAATTTGATTATTGTAATGAGTTCTTTCTATAGCAAGTGATTCTTAAAACGATAGTTCACTGTGCTTCTAGCCATGATGGAGAAGATATTGGTTCGTTGATAAAAAAACAAAATCAAATGAAGATATATTTCTAATTTGTTGAGCAGCTTATCTGACGTCCATCAAAGCAATCTCGATTTATCATTCAGTTGCCCCTCTTTCTTGCAGATGCTGTCTTCAGTGCTGCGTTCTTGCTCGAGAAGAATGTCCTCTGAAGGGACTCCTGGGGGCTTATTCTTCGGTAAGTTGGAGCTCACAACGGTTAACACTGTTCATGCGAAGGCGTGTTCCTACTCTATTCATTTGGACTGTATTTTCCAATCTCAAACGTCTTTCAGTCTGTGGTCAAAAGCATCTTCAATTTTCTCCTGCAACATCCTCACCGAACTTCCGGAAGTCTCGATCGAAGTCTCGCCCTTATATATGAACGACAGAATAGTTCCGTTTCCTTAACTTATTTTCAGTGCATCACATGCTTGTCATAACATCTGATTCATCAAACCATGACTTTCATATGTTGTTTTAGAAATCTACTCAAATGCAGACCATCTCAAAATGGTAGCCAATTAAGTTCCACTTTTATAACTCAATCTTTTTTTCATGACATCATCTCGGTAAAATTAATCAATTTATCTATTGATGGCATAATTAATGAAGTATTGCATTTTGGTTTGAAACTGTAGGCAAGTAAAAGTCCGATTCTTTAAAAAGCAATCTTGCCATGTTAGCATTATATTATGTGCAGGGATGGTCGGTTATAATACGCGGGGCGATATTCCGGAATGCCCATCTAATTTTCTTTATAGGTAATTGCTATATGCATCGTTTGTGCTCAATCTGCTTGTAGCTATGTAACGATCAATTGCTAATGTCTTGGCTTGTCTAATCTAACCTCAATCGTTTCCTGATGAGCTATTTGAACATGGCACATGCTGAGTACATCCTGTACTGAGAATGCACGAGCACTGCACAACGAATTGAAATTTATGAAATGATTGCAATGTCAAAAATGCTTTTTGAAAATGAAGGATGATTTGGGGGCTACGCGGCACAAGGAAAGCAGCAAGACTTTTATTGTTGATCATGAAAAAGGAAAGTAAATAATTTGTATATATTAATTTCTGTGACTTGTGTTATTGGACAATAGATGGGTTATAAAACGATACCAGATACTTCAAAATATAACCCAGGATCAATAATAATTATGACAAAAAATATCGTCCATTTTCATGTACAGTCCAACTATTACTCTAATAACGAGCATCGTTTTGGAAAAGTAGGATTGATAGCTACATGAATTAAGCCAAAATATAGCTATAATAAGTAAAAATAACCAGATGGACATGAAGCATTGAAACATATGCAAGATAATTTGCCATTTAGCCACTATTTGTCACCTAAGTCATTGAAATAATAATAAGCTTCATTGGTTCACTGCATGACAGAATCGCTGAATAGTACAGAGTATATGATTCCAGTATGTGAAGACAATGAAGGAGAACAGCATTGGTTACCATAACACAATGCAATAGCAATTAACAATCACTAAAAACACAAATTATTTACAGAACTTGATCAGAAATTTGGAAACGACAGGTTTTCGCAAAGAAAGAAACTAAGTTGCACATACTCCGAGTAGACATTACGTGCAGGACGTACAGAAAACAGCTCGCAGAGGGAATGTAAGTCATTAGCACAAATGGATAGGACTTGTTGGCAGACTGAATCACATCACGGTCTGTATCAAGTGAGATGCCAATAATTTTGCACACCCTTCGCTCAACACGTATGATCTGAGGCAATAAATGATGTGGGTCATTGCAAAAACATGCAAGTGAATACACTAATACAGAGCGGATTAAAGTATCGTGGCACTTGAACATATTGTCAGTGTCACAACCAGCTCGCCTAAGGTAGACAGCTAAAACACATGCGAGTGTTAGTCCAACCTGCAAACACCTGATTATTTGCTAATGTATTGCAATACTCGCACTCATGACTGGTTTCCAAATCGTTGCAGAATACTAGCATGACAAACTGAGATAACTATGACATCGCAAACAATGGTGGATAAAAATTCAACAGAGGTAATTACAGTAGCACATTCATGTTCGTCAAAGTTCATGATGACATTATGTCCTGTCTCATGAGGCCATTGCACTCAGTTGGAGTGAATTCTGGTGCTTGGTACGATGTGCAGATCATCGAATAGTCGGTCGTTAATCGATTGTCGGCTTAATTGGAAGATTCTTGTCTTAAACGAAGCATGCACTTCGACTGATCAATTCCCAGCCAGCTACTTTTGGTCGTTACGATTATCGTTCGCCGCAAACATGATGTGAAATGTTAGCGATTTGCTTCCACAAATTTCTATTCAAATACCTGCATCATATTGGCTCATTTTTCAAATTTTTCGGCACATTTTCATAAACATGTATTTTTCTGCGAGCTAGCCCCACCATCGCATCATTTTCTGATTTGATAAAAATAATTAGATAAAACTGTAAATGAGATACAAGGCGAAAAGTGCCATAAATTCGCAATAACGCAGACAGTCAGATACATTCAAAGGAAAATAAAAAGATAGCAGTTGACCAAAATAAAGGTTGCTAAGTCTAGCCTGTCCAGAGTTGCCATTTTTTTAGAGAATTTTCACCCTGGCACAGCTGCGAGTCATGAACGAAGCTAGGGGTTAATTAATGGAGAAATAATAAATTAGATTATTTCAGATAAACAGAAGCAAAATCTTCTAATCTGATTAAGCTGTCTTTATCAGAAACTTGTTCCCACGCCTCTTGAAAGTATCAGGATTGTATTAAGGCTGACGCACACTTTGTGTGCAAGCATGGCCTCGTCCTTCGGGTGGTAGGGCAGAGGAAGGCAAGAAGCACGCATCTGAAGTAATATTGTCTATCAAATCAGAAGAATTGTGGATCAGTGCTGCGTTCATGATAGGAGGAGTGGATTAGTCTCATTTCGAGGATATCTTCGGTAGTCGAATGAGCGCTCTAAGATTCTGCTACTTTGATGGCTTTTATTTTTCAGACCGTTCCTAAAAGTGCAAGTTTCCCTCCTAAACAATATTTCGGAGTTGTGTCTCCATTCTCAAGTTATACAAGATAAAAAGACTAAGCTAGCTAATTACGAAAAGGATACAAAATTTGAAATATTATGTACATTGCACACAGAAATTACATAATCAGAGTATAAAAATATGATAAATCATCGTTGTTGCTGATATATGGCTTCAAATTTTGATCTGCATAGCCTCACGGAATCTTTATTTTTTCTCTCCATTTTTTTATTTATTAATTATTTGTTAATCTTTATTTATCTCTCTTGCCTCACGGGTTTATTAGATCGCTATTATGATCTATAATCGACACTGATATTTGTTGGTCATTGGTTTGGCATATCTTGAGATGTTTATGCTTTGATGAGTCTCTTGATATTTTGAGAATTGAGTCATAACTCCAAAATATTGTTTAAAACTGACACTTCTATCAAACATTTTATTCAACAATCAGCAGCAAGGCTTACAACATAAATCATAACTTTCTGTCTCAGTTATGTATTTTGAGAAAATATATCAATGTAGTTGATTAAGATGCATATGGGTATTATTGGATTAGATGAAAGCGATGAACTTATTGATATAATTTCTCATCATATATCAATCCCGGCTATCTTTGAGTTGATTCGTGTAATAATTCAACAATCTTAACTTGAATGGTGGATCCTCATGTGTTCAGCTAAAAAACGTGCACTCAGATTGTTGCCATATGATGTAGTCAGAAGAACAACATATCCAAGTACAAGCTAACAATGTATCGAAGTGTCTATAAACCTGAATGCCAGTTATTGATTTTAGCAGATCAGATCTGTGTTCACATATTCATATTATTGAAGCATAGCTTCAATCACGCAATGATGTAATACTTGGTTGCATTGTTTTCATCAAGAAAGCAATGAAGTATGAAGGAACCTGCTTTGACACTGAAGTTTAACCTGTGTGTCCTGAAGCTAAATGTAATGAAGTATCCTACATATGACAGCCGTTTGAGAGAAGAGAACTCTTCAATACACTTTCAGACATTGGAAAGTTTATTGCTTCAGTTTAACGTTAGAAGCACCGATGAGTCAATTTTTGAGAGAGAGATTCGTTTATTCAAGGTAATGAAAATCAATCATTTACATATCGTCGAATACATTTACACAAAAGTAAGATCGGCAAGTCAGTCATAAAATAGTCACATACATAATTGTGTCTACAGCAGTTTACACATTAATACTTCGATTGTGTACAATGGTGCAGAACGGAATGAAGGATGACTGCCGAGCATGCGTACGACACAGAGAGGTACAAGTAGCATTTAATTATGACGCGAATGTTGCAGTTATGATGGTAGAAGTGCGTGTAGCAGATTTCTTGCATCCTGTATTTCGTGAAAGATCTTTAATGCGGAAGCTTCAGTTGATTGGCATGAAATGGTCACATCGGCAATGAATACCACAGATTATTCGATGAGCACGTCGACGCACCCTCTCGATTTTCTATGAGCAGTTCTTATTCATTACGACAAGGAAAGCACCATTGTATTCCAATGTTGATAATACCGTTGCATTATATAGTAGCATAAGTTCTTTCTTACTCAGATACATTAGGCGTTTCAGAATAAACAGTCGTTGATTCGCTTTCTTGCATAAATGAGTCACAAGCATGTTCCATGTTAAATCAGCACTATGAAAAACACATAAGAGATATGCACTAAAGAAATTAGACTGGAGATGCTAGGGGTTCTTCTGTTTCCATCATTCATCAAGCCATAGCCATCTTTCATTTCCACATTCCAATGTACGTGCCGAATTCAATTACTTTTCTTAATTTTTGCACAGTAATGCCTTTCAATAAAAAATGATGTTATTCAAATTTTCATTTGCAAAATTACTGCTAGTAAGAGCAATCAATTTTTTACTTAATTTTCACCCGTAGCACAGCTGCGAGTCATGAACGAAGCTAAGGGCTGCTCACTAAAAACGTAATAAAAGCGTGTAAAAGGCGTTATAAGCTCAGATGACAGCATGCGAGTGCATTAGCTCGACGTGTGCTTATGGAAAAGAATTGTTGATGTGTATATATTTTGATTTCAGGACTTAATGATATGCAGTTGGAAATGCAAGAAATGACAAGAAAATTTGTGCGGGAGGAGATCATTCCAGTCGCCCCAGAATATGATCGATCAGGAGAGGTGAGAGCGATTGAAACCTGGGAAGCTGTAACGGTGAAGTACATGTGTAGCTAGCTTATCTATTGACCCTTCGGTCGGATTGTCCATGAAATGGCATACCAGGTCATTCTGCAGATAAGGAACGAGATCAAGTCAGCATAGAAGTGTGAACTGCTTCGACAGCTTGGTGGTTGCCGGCTTTGTCAGCTGTCACTAAAGTAAGAAGTCTCACTGAAGTCTCATATTTTAAGAAGTCTCACTGAAGCATTCGCTGTTTCCGGTTATAGATTGTTCTGCAAAGATCTCGAAGTCTTTCATTATACGAGGGGCGTTCCAAAAGTATCCGGACTGAGTCCATAACTTTTAAGAGTAATGATCTGATCCCTCTGAAGTTTAGGTATGTTGAACCCATTATCATCATTAATAAGCACAAAAAATTTCATCCCGATATCTTAATTGGTTACAAAGCTGCAAATATTTTAGTAATGTCACTACTTGAAATTTAGTGACGACCAAATTGATTACTAAGAATCGTAAGATCATATCATTTATTGTTTCTTTTCTTTCTTATCAATTCTTCTCACGACTTTGATGTCTTCTATTGCTTTAGAATGTTGACTGATTTAGTCAGATGCAAAGTTTGTTATTGAATTGCACTCGTCTCATGGATTTCACTGAGCTGCGTTCGATGTTCATGATTCACGAATTGTCACATTAAAGTTAATGACTTAATGATTTTTCAATCAATCGTCGACACAGTCACGCGATGGAAGATACGAGTATTCAGAAATCGGAGAGCCAGCGCGCAATCATCGCCTTTTTGACATTCGAGGGGTCTACACCAACAGAAATTCATTCGAGGCTAGTCAATCAACTTGGCTCATCTGCTTTGTCACGAACTCAGGTCTTTGCATGGGCAAAACAATTTCGTGAAGATCGCCAGAACATCAGCGATGAAAGTCGATCGGGTCGCCCAGCGGATGCCACTAGCCAATATGCAATCGCGAATGTCGAGAAAGTGATAATGGAAGACCGACGGTCTACAGTTTCTCAAATCAACATCAAGCTCGGCTTATCTCGTGGAACTGTACACCGCATCTTGAAAGACCATCTTCAATTGAGTAAACTGTGTGCTCGTTGGGTGCCAAAACTGCTGAATTCATACCAAAGAACTCGAAGGGTGGAATGCTCACAAGAAAATGTGCTGGCGCTTCAGACCGAGGGAGCTGATGGATACTGGGCACGCTTCATGACAACTGATGAAACTTGGCTGCCATACTTCTTTTATTATCTACTATTTTTAATTATCCGATGCATCACGTACGCTGCTTTGGACGTTCATCAGTCAACCTTGCGGTAGAGATGCAGGGCCACTCTCCAATAAAAGCTCATCTGAAAAATCTTAGAAACAGTGCAAGAGAGAGAACACGGGAGTATCACCATTGATACTGTGTTTACATCTTCTCTCCAAACATCCTGAAAAGTAGATGGACGTGAGCGTTTGATCTTTTGAACCAAATGTAAATCATGAAGGCTTCCGTTGGTATGTTGATTCACCGTTGACTTATAGCAGTCATTGCCACCATAAACACTGATGAATTTTTCTTTCGGTGGCTTGTATAATTTGAATTCTGAACCTGTTTCACAAGAATCTGATCTGATTTATGATTTATCCGTAAAGTTATCGACGTTTGTTCGGATTGTTGTAAAAGGTGGAGTGGTTGTGAACAGTGAGCATGACCAACTCAGTCGGTCAAAATTCATCACTCAGTTGATACTTTGATACTTTCATTAGTGATAAGTTAACTCATTATATTTTCTGATGCATAAACAAATCTAAGAATAGAAAGATTGAACTGCAGCAACTGATTTCAGTTATCAAAAATAGTCTATATCAGAAGAACCGATTGATTTCATCAAACAACCCACTTGAGAGTACCATAATTTCGCGGTGTCCGTATGTAGCATGCGACGGTCCAATACTGTTCCGATAAGTGCGACTAGCCGACTAGACAAATCGTGTGTGCGATACAATATTTTGCAATTCGGCATCGCGACGATGTTTAATAATTGAAATACGATTTTGTATGGCATCATTTGCAGAAGGAGCAATAAAATATTTAACAGAAAGGTTAATTAATAATACAGAATTATCGGGCAACAAGTAATGCAACTGTTTTTCCAGAAAATAAAGACGTTCCACTGTCCGCAAAAGTACACAAACAATGAAGGTGAACAATCGGCAGCTGCTATGAGAGAACAAAGACATGCCTGCGCCAATTGTCCTGTTTTGAGCCTTCATTCACCTTACATATTATTTATCTACTTTTTGCGGAAATGAGAAAAAATATTGAAGAAGTTTGAAAAAGAAGTATTGAACTTACATGAATATAACTTATATATTCGTGCTCTTCACATCGCAAGGATTTTGCCAAACATGAATATTTTCAACCAAAAAGGTCATGATTTTGTGATAACTTGACGATATCACCAATCTTATTTTACTTCACCGATTTTGATGACCAGTATATGAAAACAGAGCTCAGAAAATGCGGCAACGGATACAAGTCTATCATAGTTCATTTTAAAGCTGAAAATACTAGCTTTCGAATGATGCACTACACGATTGGAAAGCATGAGAGTCGATTGAATTTCAATGAAATTTAGGTGGTCCGTTTTTTACACAAGGTGGCATGCCACGCGTAATTACACATGACCCTAACCATCCATGGCTATGTGTGACATTCCTGCAACATCTGTCGGCAGTCCTGTTATATAGACTTTGCGTCTCATGTGTCTGCATGTATCAGAGGCTAAACAATGTGATAGGACCTCAATTTCATGCTCAGGGAAGACAGAACATGCTTAGCGGTTCAAGCGGCAACACAGACAGCCGTAGACGACGCGCAAACTTATAAATGCTCGCCCGCGCGTATTCATAAACATCTCCCATGTTTTAACAGCATCAGATCAAGTGATTTCTGACTCTTAGTGCAGCGCGTATGTACGCGGGTAGAAGAATAGAATGTCTTTAACCACGGATGTTTGGGGTGCTCCGTAATTACGCGTGAATTACGCGTGCCTTGTCACCTAGTGTATGATCAACTCTGTAAGCATTTACACGACCTTTCATTGTAACCGTCGTCGCTTTAATTTGCCTTACAAATCAGAGTCTCAAAATTATAGCAATGACCACTTGATAGTCCTGAAACTCTCAACTACCGGCGCGTGGAGGCGAGAGCTAGAAAAGAACAGATGGTTCTAGTTTTCTATTAAGAATATTACCTTATTTATCCATATTCTGTTAAGTCATTTTATTTGGAAGTAGAAACTTTTTTGGATTTGGATTCATTTTTTTACAAAAATTGACAGTAGCCTGACGTACCATCGGCAAGATAGCTCGCAGTGATGGGGTGGGATCTTCGTGAATTTAATCGTGCTCTGCATGAATCAAGCCAGGTAGTTCAAGAAGCTGTGTAGTGTGCATGTGATACGATCAGTTCTCCCAATCACTTCCCACTGTGAAGGTGAGACATGTACTGGAACAATTGTTAGTCATAAATGACAATAAATCGGATTTCAGGATTGAATTTTATAAGCCTGGTCGAAGTGAAACTTTGCATTATTGTAAGACCAAAGAACAAGCGAAATTCCGGAATCAGGAGTTACTCATGCTTGTTGAGAGATGAACCTGGTGTTTTCACTGAACAGAAGAGATGTTCAATGCAATTAAGCTGTAAAATAGGTATAAGTGGTCTTTAAAATCCTCTCCTATTTGTCATTGAAATTAGGTTAAGTAACTGAACAAATGAACCTTGGTTATACTCGGAAGCACATTACGCACAGAGCCTGTCTTCCATGTGGCCGAGTTGTTATTATCTTACTCTCATTCTTTTTGTGCAGAGTGTTTAGCAAGAATGCAGAGTGCATCTATTTTAAAAGTCTTAGGTTTGACCCCACCAAGGTTTGAACCAAGGTCTCCCGGACGCAGAGCGAGCACTCTACCACAAGGCCACTGCGCCGGTGTGGATAATATAGCATGCGTTCAAGTTCACCCTTCTTATCTTATTGATTATGATTGTCAACCACTAGTTACCTCAAGATGATAGCCCACATCAGTTGATAAGGTAGCAGATGGGCCATCTAAGATCTAATATCATGATAAATATTTCATGTACTTCACCTAAAATGTGCGCACTTTGCTAATCGAGTTAAAATTGAGGTGTGACAGCTCGTCTTACAGATCAAAAATATTCGTTGACGTTGCATTTTGTCGAGCAAGTCTATATAATTCAACTTGCATGATATACACTTCACCGGTGGTCTATAAATCAAAATGGATGTTCTTAAAATTTACGAATCCAAGAGACTAGAGCGCCTATTGCTCTTGAAGGGATTGACAATGGACAATGTTGACGATAAATCATGATCCCACAAGTTTACTACCTATCCCAGAATCCCGTCATTGGAAGGCGCTGGTCTGGGGTCGAGTACAAGATTAAATGTCATCCATTGGATGTTGCTTATCCCAGTGATTGTTATGTAATACATGTAGATAATGGATGATTTTGATAAGATATTGATAATGATAAGGCCGCTAGGCCTGAGGCTAATAAGTTCTATATGACGGAAATAAATCATCCATTATCTGTTATAATGCATGCTATAGATATGTTTCAGAAGAGGTTAATAATTTCCATAATTACCTCTGTACACAGATATCTCTCATAATTACCTCTGTACACAGATATCTCTCATAATTACCTCTGTACACAGATATCTCTCATAATTACCTCTGTACACAGATATCTCTCATAATTACCTCTGTACACAGATATCTCTCATAATTACCTCTGTACACAGATATCTCTCATAATTACCTCTGTACACAGATACCTCTCATAATTACCTCTGTACACAGATACCTCTCATAATTACCTCTGTACACAGATATCTCGCATAATTACCTCTGTACACAGATATCTCTCATAATTACCTCTGTACACAGATATCTCTCATAATTACCTCTGTACACAGATATCTCTCATAATTACCTCTGTACACAGATATCTCTCATAATTACCTCTGTACACAGATATCTCTCATAATTACCTCTGTACACAGATATCTCTCATAATTACCTCTGTACACGGATATCTCTCATAATTACCTCTGTACACAGATATCTCTCATAATTACCTCTGTACACAGATATCTCTTATAATTACCTCTGTATACGGATATCTTGAAGTCTGTATCTTGTTGTTTCACAAGTTTTTGATTAACATTTTTCCATTATGAAACATAACAGGTCACCATACTATGGTAAATTTTACATGATGATTGAGATTCAAATTTCTAGAGATAGAAAGCATACAATTTCTAGTATAGCACCTTGAGATAAGGATGTGTCAGTTTGCAGGCTGCATAATGACAATAATCGGTCGGTGAACAAAAAAAATGGAAGATTTTATTTATCTCATGGAAAATTAACAAAAGCAAATAGTAGCCTATTTGAATGCGCATGTACTGAATAGATTAATTTTTTCAAGCCTATTCCTATTATGCGTTGCATCAAACGCAGCTATCTGCAAAATATTATTTTTCATCACCTCGCATTTGAAGTGGAAGGTCAATAGGCCATATCGACAAGATTGCTATTTTGATGCCCTATTGAATGGCATGATTTTTGGACCTTGATATATTTTGGAATAGTGAATGGTTGTCTCGACATAACGCATTGTCTAATTTTCACAAAATTCTGATCAACATTGCAGAAGGTTAATGTATTTTAACACAACCAAAATGATGTTTGACGGATTATGATAGAATATATAAACAATGGAAAGGTTGCAGAAAAAAACAGGCAGAATATCTTAGTGAAATTTTGTGAAGGAATGCGATGTTTTTGTTGATCACACTCAACGTAATAATGACGGTAGCAACAAGAGGAAGTGTTCCGTTTATCATCCAAAGAAACGCTCTAGCTCAATACCGATAGTGACTTGGACATGGTATGTTGATATTATATCACTACAAAATATATGTTGGGCCGTCACATTGCGCAGTTAAAACGTTCTTTTGCAAGTATCATACACAGTAGAACTATAGCTGCACCTGGTAGAATGACCACTATCAAAGCTGGGATCTTGGAAGAAAATGGCTTCTCTCAATGAGCGCACTAACAGACATTGCCGCAGCAAAAGCAAAGTGAGCGATTCCAGGTCCATTAGAAAACTCTTCAAACCTGAAGGCGAAATCCGAAGACGCTTTTTTAATTCTATTATGCCTAGTCACCGTCACCTATATCGTTGCAAAGTAGGTAAATCTAGGTACTATAATATCTAGGTAATTATGGTTCTATATAACGACTTGATTGTGGAAATTATTAACCTGTATACATAGAAAGCTGCACAATAGCATGCATAATAGTAGTATGGTGTGCGATATATGTGAAAACAAATGTTTTTATTTTCAGTATCCATATCCAATTATTCAGAAGTTATGGGAGAATGGAATGATGAATTCTCACATACCAAAGGATATCGGTGAGCTTTTGTAATTATCATATATAGGTATTTTCCATGCTCCACAGCCCATCTAGCTTTCTATTGTTGATAGATGTGTGAACCTATCAATCCGGTCGCATTCTGTCGTGGAAAACACTCGTGTTAATAACCCGGCAGCCACAACTAGTTTCTACGGGGAATGTACGGTCTTATGGTGGTGGCTCATCTCATCAACATAGAATCACATCATCCATAGAAAGTCAAATACATAAATTAACTCAATAATTCATAGACATCAAACTATGGGACTACAACCTCTTACTCTGGACATAGATATTAATGAACCGACTTGTCGAAGAAGTGAATCACAATCGTTCTTGTACAATGAATATTCGAAATCCAACGATAACAGTTTTGAAACTCTCCTCTCCTTCCTGACTTGAAATAGTTCACTTGAGATGGTCCGCACGCATATTTTGAAATGTGCTTTGTACATTTTGTACATGTATAGTTCATGTTTTTTCGATGTTATTGGAAATAAACATTCAGTTGACTTCATTGGCACAATTGTGACTACCGATAACAAGGCCAATAGCGGGAATCGATGTTCACCAAAGCAGCCGACTACATGCCGTTCATGCAATTTACAAAAAGGAATGGAATGATTCGAACGATAGATCAAAGTGCTATGTGGCGGCTGGTAGGACTCGAACCGATGACCACAGGTTATTTAGACTTTCGCTCTTCCAATGTCAATAATATCACCAAAGCACCCTTGGCTGTCATAGCAATTACATAGGCTATTGGTGCAAACATAACAGCTGATTTCTAAGTAATGGCATTCACATATCTCATGCAACCACCCTTTGTAAGTGTATGATAGGGAGATAGTCACTCACTTTTATGAAAGTGAAGATCTCTACATGCAGATGCAGCAAGTGAATCTTCAATGACAATCCTATGAGGAAGAGTCAGACAGCTTCGGATATTTTTGCTATATCCTCAGGAGGAGATTCTCGCTAGTGTTTCTCAGTCGTATTCAATGAGATAAAGTTTTCCAACCCAATAGTTCAATTGGGATTGCATCGCATGTATTTGTTACATGACTCTCCAAATGTACATAATAAAGTCTCAATTATTGAATTTATTTCAACCGTTCTAACGTCACCTGATGAGCATTGTAAATTAACAGCTCCGACTCCTCCGGTGTGCGAAGTGAGTTTTTTTCACCAACTCGCGTTCTAATCGAAGTTACAATTAAATACGTGACAGGACCTTATGAAATCTCATTGTAACTCCTTATGAAATGCATTCCAAAGCCTTAGATGACATAAAAGAATTAGCCTGAATTGATTCGGGATTACACAGTCACAACTTTCAAGCTTTGCAGGTGATGAACAGGTCAGAAACTCATCGATAAGTGTAAATTGCAATCGCAGTTACTTAGTAACACCTTCATCAGAATTTAGCATGCTGTTTTGATGAAAGTAGCTGAGCAATTAGTGAAAAGCTTAACAAATCATTAGCCAAGAATTCAGCATTGCTGTTGATGACTTGCAGCGTAGAATCAATCAGTTTGTCTCACTATTGTGGTCAAATAGTTCTCTCTTTGCTACACAGGGCTGTAAGGCTGTTCGGAATGTCAATTCTTTCACACACTGAAGACTGAACTCAGCATAGAGTGAATTGTTATTTTGATATAAATATAGTTGATATTTGATATTTGATCATGCATGACACGGATTGTGCTTAACTTTGGCTTTCTGCAGATTACTTTAAGGCAGTGTACTTTGGTGTTGGAATTTGATTTGCAGAAGTGAACGCAGAGCTGTTACATAAACGACACGATTCAAGCGCATTGTCCTTTCTACTGCTGTGATGATAGGTGAATTTAGACTTCACACAATAACTGTCATAATAAAATATAGACATTGCCATTCATTCATAGCCCGTCAGATAAAATATGAAGATTATTCTCTCTGATAAATCGTCACGTGCCAATTGATTGTTTAAGTAAACTTTACACGATAAAAATATTTATTTACATGCCTGGATAGCTTGCTGTACTCGTATGGTTTCTGTATTATGCGCTGCTTGGATTGTAGATCAAAGGTCGCATAGGTCCGCGTTATGCAGAAGAGGGCCATTGCATGGCCTTAACTGTTTACAGGAATAGTGACTGCATTTGTATTATTGCTTTTCAATTCATGCCGCTTGAGAAAATGCAAATTACTCCGATGCACTTAAGTGATAGCAGATATAGAGCATGTCGTTGGACCGCTGTCGTTCTACATGTGGTCGTTGTAGAGGATTGGTCACTGCTCGGGAGTCAATGCATTGGAAAATTGTCCGGAGTGTGGGAAGGTGGTCGTTGTAGAGGATTGGTCGCTGCTCGGGAGTCAATGCATTGGAAAATTGTCCGGAGTGTGGGAAGGTGGTCACTTTATTTAAGGAACCACTGCAATTACAAAGCCAAAACATGTTCATGTCAGTGAAAAATGTGGTACGTGCCCAAACCAAACAAATTTTGTTTAGAAACTTTCTCATGTGTTCTCATTCTTGCGTCTTTCTTCATCCAATAATCAAAAGTAAGCTATTTGGAGGGAAAATACTACATCGTCGCCAAATAATGCGCTATTTTCTCTATTTTTGTTATCTCCTAATAGTGTTCTCTTATTGAAAATGAATTGCGTGCGATGGTGTGTTTAAAACTAAATTATAAAGAACCTTGTACGCATGTGAAATTTATTGGACTAAAAGATGATTAAAGAACTTCAGATGGTTCGCGATTTTTGATTCACATTATTGATTTTTTTGTATTAAAAATCCTGATTTAATTCTCTCTATCATTCAGTGACATGAATTTGGTGCAGTGAATCCATTTTACTGAAAATGAAGAAATGTCCTGGAGGATAGTATTCATTGGCAATTATGACATGCCGGCACTATCATCTAGATAATGTCACATTTTTTCTGTACTTTCGCTTTATCAACCAACAGCTATAACTTAGCATGCGCTGATATAATTCGGAGCCAACTCTTAAGCAAGTTTATTCTTTTATAATATACAACAATAATGCGACTAGATACTACGTAACAAGAAATGGAAGTAGTAGCACTGTTTCGACAAATTCCGTTAAGAGTATAAAAAGATCTGAACGAATCACATTTTTGTAATAATTTGTATACGATCTCATAAAATAATAGTTTTCACGGTAATGGAATGTAGTAGAGGTCATGACATTTAAAGAGATTATTCTAGCTCTATAATTAGTCCTTCAATTTCTCACAAAATGCTTCTCATTCCATTTCTTTTGAAATATTTTCTGAAAGCTGTTATTTATTTCTAGGTGGAATAGAGCTTGGAACGCTTGATATGACAATTGTCACGGAGGAAATTGCGTATGGATGCACAGGAATCCAAACTGCTGCTGAAGCCAATAATCTCGCAGAAGTGCCGGTCATTCTTGCAGGTAAATCTATATCATCTCTCTGCAATTCTATTGGAAGTAAATTTTCTCAATTAAATGAATGAGAATTAATGCGATTGAGAATTCGCAAAAGAAGTTGTTATTCTGGATGTTTCTGGAATTTCTTGGCATCTGTTTTGACTTCAGTGTCAATAAATGGAATCTTGGATAATTACAAGAGATTGAAGATCAAGAAATCAGAAGACCATTTTGTTTATGGTGCAGATTAATATATTAATGAAAATGCATACTCATCGAAGAGACAGGAATTAAAATAAGATTCCTCTAGAAAAAATCCCAACTCTCTACAGCATCTAGCAGAAATTATCTTCACATCCTCTTCAAAAATCGTTCTCTTGTTGAAGTTAATTATCCGTTTTAGTAGTAGTAATATGTTTATTGATTATTAAATGTTAAGCACTCATTACAAAGATTACACTGACTTGATTACACAGATATGACAAAAAGGAAAGAAAAAAAGTAGTTCTAAGTAAGTAGTTCAAACGTTACCGCTATGTGTATGTTTGCACAAGGTCACACAGAAAGGTACGAAGGATGTTTGGCGTATTCCAGTTCGCGAGATAGGTACTTGGTATTTGTTTGAATAATGTAGAACGCTTGGGCGGAGGTCGTATATTGAATTACAGGGGTTCGATATACCATGGGAGAGTTTGAATGCTGAAAGCTGGCGGCGAGATTCAAGGGGGTGAATTTTGAACAGTTACAACAAGGTCTGCAAATAATTCGATGTGATCTTCGTCGAACTTTATCCAATTTTTCTGCACCTTTCTTGTTAATACCAACGATAAGCGGAGAGTTGTACTCTAAGATTGATAGAACTGTAGCGTTGTATAAAAGTACAAGATCTTCAACTTTCAAAAATCGTTTTAGACGCTTTATGACGTAGAGACGCTGACAGGCTATTTTACAAATATTTTGAATGTGGCTGTCCCACGTCAACTTTTCGTTATATACTCATTGACATAATTAATGAAACAAACTATCATTGGCTTGAATTGAAGTTTGCTTCATTTTTTCTCAGGTATGATGCAATATCTCGTTTTCTATGTATTACCATTCAACACATTAGAGAATGGAGAAAGATCTATTGTGGTCAAATTTCAAATTTTGATATCGATACAACTGTCACAATTGCTTTTACAAATTGAACATAAACGTGAACTGAAATCCAGCTTTTGTAAAATAAAATGGCACACGATCAGTTTACCAGAGGTATGGCTATTGGAATGATTCGTTGTGGTAGAAGTTGTGCGAGTGTTGCCGAAGAGCTGCAACTATCGAGAGTCGTTGTTTGGAGGTGGTGGTGTCGATGGAAAGCAGAAGGAGATGTTAAAAAGAAGAAGGGATCTGGTTGACCAAGAAAGTCTGCAGGAAGGACAGACGCACGTCTAGTTTTAGCTGCAAAGAGGAATAGATTTGTGTCAGTCCCAAAGCTAGTCGTACACTGGAAGAGTGCCTCAAATATAGACTGTAGCGTTCGAACGGCTTACCGAAGATTGCGAGAAGCTGGAATTCAATCGCGAGTTGCCTGGTGTGATGCCCATCGCTCATGGAATGACCATCACTGGCAGAAAGTCTTGTGGACCGATGAATCGAGATTTACTCTGGATTTCAATGACGGTCGTGTCAGAGTGCATCGTCTTCCAGGTGAACGCTTTGCCCCATGCTGTATTAAAGAACACGACAGATATGGTGGTGGAAGTGTTATGCTGTGGGGTGGCATTTGGCATGGCGGACGAACGACAGCAGTCATCATCAAAGACACGTTGACTGGAGAGAGGTATCTCAATGAAATTGTGCTTCCTGTTGTTGCCCCACTGGTCAGGGTGGAGGATCTCGTCTTCCAAGACGACAACGCAAGACCACATCGCTCCTCGGCTGTCATTGCCACTGTTAGGAGATTGAACATTCAAACCCTTGACTGGCCTGCACGCTCACCTGACTTGTCACCCATTGAACAAGTCTGGGACGAGCTTGGGCGGCGAGTGAGAGACCGCTATTCACTTCCACAAGTGTCCCTGAAGATTCTCTCTGAAAGACTGACAGAGCAGTGGCTTCTCCTTGAAACATCCTTCATTCAGAAACTTTGTGAATCCATGCCATCTCGGATTACTGAATGTATTGGAGCTAGAGGGAGGCACACGCGCTATTAAAGTTGAATTTGCTACATGCGTTGTTTTCTGTGCTAGCGACTTGGTGGAGATTGTGACTAAATTATCAAGGTATCATACATACATGTATATATATATCATTATACCAGTCAAAAATGAAAGAAGATAAAGAAGTAAATGTTTCAAAAATTTTGTCAATGAGTATAACGCCAATCATTCGCAATTGTTGACTGTAGTTTACATTACTGGGCGTGGTTAAAATATGATTTGGTTTCTTAATCATCATCATATTCGTCTTTCCCTCATTCAACCTTAATCCATTACAAACACACCAACACCGAACATTTCCAATTTCATCTGTGATTAAACTATCAATGTCAGAGTTATCGGAGAATGGGATAACGCAAACAACGTCATCCGCATATTTGGAGAGCAGCACTTCAGAATTCTTTGACTGTAGAGAACGCATATGGATACAGAACAGAAAGGGGATAATTTCCCACCTTGTGGAACACCGGAAGTTACCGGAATGACGGAGCTCAGACAGTTATTTGGCAGCTTAACTCTTTGTTGTCGACTAAATTGGCAGATCGCGGCACCAGTGTATGAAATCCCGTGGTAAAGTTGTACTAGCCAATGATTTGTATAAACTTCCATGTTCAAGACAATCAAATGCCTTGCTTAAATCGAGAGTAATAATTATAGTACCCGCCGTTTCAGTATTGTCCAAGGTTAGCGAGATGAAATCGTGAATCCGGATGTTGGCGTGGGTCGTAGATGATCTTGCTATTTTACCGCAAGAAATACACGTGATTCAAATTTTTCTATCTTTGTGTCCAAACTGTCTAATGATGGTCTCTTTCACTAATACGCATGAATGAAAAGTGCCTTGCTTTTTAGAAATGATCACAGAAACTGACTATATTGTCCTAAATGAGGATTGATGATAGTAGCCATCGAGTTTAGTCGATAATGAAGTCAAAATTGCGGAAGTCGAATAAATCTTTATTAGAAGTATCGCACAAATTTTCGGCCGAAGCCTTCATCAGGTGCACAAATTCTGAATAAACGGCTGGCATGTCAAAAGATCGTAGAACATTAGTCATACAGAGAGTGTCACGGTGTGGAATCGATATGGAATAGATATTGATACTGGCATTGTCACTGTCTGAAATACACATGAAGACACTGGCATTGTCACAGTATGAAAGATAAAATAGAATGCTAAAATGCTGACAGGCAAGAACTGAATAAAACATTGCACAACGATGACAATATTTACAAAACCATATTAAATAAACTTAATCAAATATGAATAACATACACATAAATAAATCAATAGATAAATAAACAAAAAATTATAAGATAAAAATGAAAAAAAATAATACAAAACAGCAACAATATAAAAGGAAGATAAAACACATGAACAAACAAAAAAAGGGTGTCAACAAACAAACAAACAAAATTCCAGGTCGCTCATTGATCAAGTATCTGCGGACAATATGCTCCGGAAAACCATTATCCTGGAATCGTAGTCCAAGAGTACTAAGAGCATCATGGAGCATCTCTTGGTCTGAACAGATCCCACATAAACGATGTCGTTCAGCAATAAGTACACCAATCTTTTGTGAATAGGGAACGAAAGGTGACCAAGGCATGACACAGTCGCTATGAAGTGATTTAATATGTAAACCAGTTCTAATGCGTGGTTGTGTATACACTTTCACATCCAGATAATCTATGGTATTATCATCCGACAATCCTTCAAATGTAAATCTGATAAATGGGGAAATACCATTCACAAGACGAAGAAGGTGTTCTTGTGAAACATCAGTTGCAATAACAAAAATGTCATCGATGTAGCGGTACCAAAACTTGCTGTTAGGTACAGACTCCGCAACAAGATTTTCAATGTAGTGCATATACACAATAGCTAAGAGAGGCGAAGCAGTACCGCCCATAACCAATCCCATGTTCTGATGCAATAACTTATCATCAGCCACAAAATTATCAGTATGTAAATAAAGCTCCAACGTAAATATATTGGTGAAACCTGCAGAACTATGTATTCCAGATTTAGTGAACATTTGAGTGTGGAGAATTCCCCAGTATTTAAGCACATGTTTGATGTTCACCATATGCGCTTTTCTCGCTCATCAGCCTCCATACCACTCTCTTGGAGAATTGTTGAACGCAATTTACGCCATCCAAATGTTAGGCGCTCAGTAGAGGCTTTACACATACGTTGACTACAAAGCAATTTGATGAATGGGTGCCTTGGGCGTGAGTTAGACATATGTAATTGATATGTTGACCTCCTGTTCTTTTTGCTCCTTTTTTGTTTGTTCCTGTGCTTTATCTCCCTTTTATATTGTTGCTGTTTTGTATTATTTATTTATTTATTTTTCATTTTTATCTTATAATTTTTTGTTTAATTATCTATTGATTTATTTATGTGTATGTTTTTCATATTTGATTAAGTTTATTTAATATGGTTTTGTAAATATTGTCATCGTTGTACAATGTTTTATTCAGTTTTTGCCTTTCAGCATTTTGGCATTCTATTTTATCTTTCATACTGTGACAATGCCAGTGTCTTCATGTGTATTTCAGACAGTGACAATGCCAGTATCAATATCTATTCCATATCGATTCCATACCGTGACACTCTCTGTATGACTAATGTTCTACGATCTTTTGACATGCCAGCCGTTTATTCAGAATTTATGCACCTGATGAAGGCTTCGGCCGAAAATTTGTGCGATACTTCTAATAAAGATTTATTCGAGTTCCGCAATTTTGACTTCATTACTGAATGAGGATGTTCGTTATTTTCGACACGCTTTGATTGCTATACTTCTATACTTTACATTTCTGTGGATTAGCTTCCGCACATATCCAATGGATTTTATCGTTTCTGTCAATAATGCAGGCATATTCAATACAAATGAGCAGAAATTTGTCTTTCGATGTTTTAGCTTCTTGGAACTCCATCTTATCAAATTAAGGAAACAAATTGTTGAATATTGCAAATTATTGTATCTAAAACATCATAAAGCATCTATATAGATATCTTAGTAGTCCCTGATCTGAAGGTCGGAGATTTCATTGATTCATGCCATAGACAAGTTATACACTGATATCCGATGATCAAATTTTCGAATAAATGAACGTATTAGAGAACTGAACCATAGAATTAATTCTTCGTATATGCGATGAAATGAACGCTTTTTCATAGAACTCAATGAAATTCACACAGAATGTTTCATCATTTTATGTTTCAGCCTCTTCAAATGTTACAAAAGTGGATACAGATAATACTCTCCTCAATGTATAGCTGACATGAGTCACCAGTCGAAGTCAACAGACACAAAGCATGTGTAGAGGACATGATAGTGTCAAACGCAAGAGAATAAAATGATGAAGGTGATGATCGTTCAGTGTTCTTGTTTTCTGTTCAAATCTGGCTTGGCTTACGAATCGATGACTTGCGATTAATATGTTCCATTCTGAAGGTGTTAGTAAAATCAATAGCATGCCGATAGGTCATAAGACATTCGAAGTTGCAGTTTTGTAGTCGTGTGAAGAACCGACTTGTTGAGACAGCCTTTCTTTGCTCTACCTGGCTCCCACCGAAGGTACGGAGCTATACTGGTTGGCAGTGGGTCAACCTCTATGCGCTGGTACCCACCACGTTAGAGTTGGCAGCATACAGTTGGAGCGGTGGCACCTCCATAGGCGGACAGACTCGAACTGTGGACCTTCTACATCTGCAAAAATGATTAAGGGTAGAGTTTTGTTCTTACATGTTTTCATTTTGTGAAGTTTCCTTAGTTTATTTCAAAATTCTTTTGAGTTTTCGTTTCACTTTATCTTAGTTTTAATTACATCATGAAAATGTATGTGTGGTGGCTCTGATGCCTGAAGTTATGAGTATGTAAGTGTTGGAAAGGGTTCTTTACTGTATATGACATATATGTGGTTGCGAGCCATGGCCGTTGCTTTCATCCCATGAGAAGATGTTTGAGCGTGTGGAGATGTGAATGCCAAGGTGGATATGTGTGGTGTCAGACTATCGGACAGCAAATAGAATGACAGCATCAAAATGTTGGTTTGACCACGTGGTAAGAAGCAGATGTGTACAACCGTCAAAAAATAGACTCAACCCGATCCGAAATTTTCCATGAAAAATCCGAACCCGATCTGACTCTAAAACCAACATGGGAGAAAAGATGTTCCCATAATTGTGTTCATTAAATTTGTATAATGCGCCATGAAGTGAAACTATTTTTTTCCGTATTCATATGTCCTACATTAGAACATAAACTCTAAACGTATTAACTTGTCAAAATGCATATAAATACTCAAATAGGTGAACGTATTAGTGTATTAAGGAAATACTGAAATGCCAAGGGATATCTCACTATGATAGTAGTCTACATAAGTCAGCAATAATGTCAAGAATGAAAGTGTTGTTTAGAAAATCGTCAGAAGCCCTTAGAAATAAGGGTAATGGCTTGTTGCTAATGAACATGATCGGGGAGTTCGCGACCAGTGAGCGCCAGTTTATAGCAGCACTTTCGTGTAATAAATATAGCGAAGTAGATTAACGGTTAAACATTTGCCGTCAGATTCTCTCATGTGATCGTCTATTAATTCTTGGCTGATGTGTAGCAAAATTTTGCTTTCACTTCTCAACCGGAAAACCCCGAACATCTCACCAAACCCGAACCCAAACATATTCATTAATCAGCTAGTTGCGCATCTCAGAGTCAAACATGAGCATAGTTATGTCTCATGAAACATGCATCAATATGCTCAAATAATTGAGTTCCTAACAGTCTTGTCTACCGCCTTCAAACATGAGAAATGCTATTTTATTCACAAACCAATGATGAGCAGTCACCCACTTGAATGTTCACTTCCAAGGGCTGCTGTATTTGAAGCATTGAGCATTGCGGCTTGAAGCATTGAAGCATTGGCTGCTGTATTTGAAGCATTGAGCATTGCGGCTTGAAGCATTGAAGCATTGGCTGCTGTATTTGAAGCATTGAGCATTGCGGCTTGAAGCATTGAAGCATTGGCTGCTGTATTTGAAGCATTGAGCATTGCGGCTTGAAGCATTGAAGCATTGGCTGCTGTATTTGAAGCATTGAGCATTGCGGCTTGAAGCATTGAAGCATTGGCTGCTGTATTTGAAGCATTGAGCATTGCGGCTTGAAGCATTGAAGCATTGGCTGCTGTATTTGAAGCATTGAGCATTGCGGCTTGAAGCATTGAAGCATTGGCTGCTGTATTTGAAGCATTGAGCATTGCGGGAGTGAGCATTGAAGCATTGAAGCATTGGCTGCTGTATTTGAAGCATTGAGCATTGCGGCTTGAAGCATTGAAGCATTGGCTGCTGTATTTGAAGCATTGAGCATTGCGGCTTGAAGCATTGAAGCATTGGCTGCTGTATTTGAAGCATTGAGCATTGCGGCTTGAAGCATTGAAGCATTGGCTGCTGTATTTGAAGCATTGAGCATTGCGGCTTGAAGCATTGGCTGCTGTATTTGAAGCATTGAGCATTGCGGCTTGAAGCATTGAAGCATTGGCTGCTGTATTTGAAGCATTGAGCATTGCGGCTTGAAGCATTGAAGCATTGGCTGCTGTATTTGAAGCATTGAGCATTGCGGCTTGAAGCATTGAAGCATTGGCTGCTGTATTTGAAGCATTGAGCATTGCGGCTTGAAGCATTGAAGCATTGGCTGCTGTATTTGAAGCATTGAGCATTGCGGCTTGAAGCATTGGCTGCTGTATTTGAAGCATTGAGCATTGCGGCTTGAAGCATTGGCTGCTGTATTTGAAGCATTGAGCATTGCGGGAGTGAGCATTGAGCATTGGAGTGATTCTGGGTAGTGCCACATGTTTCTGGTCATCGTTTCTTATCCTTTTACGTACATTAACCCATTTATGCGCAATGTTTAAAATTTTAAACAAAAATTCTAGTGAAGTTTTTTCACAATAAGTTCCTAAATTTGCAATATATCGCATATTTTTTTGCATAATCATCAATTTCATACTGCTATTGTTTAAGTTTCATTCTTTTTTGAATTGATGTTTCGCTTTTTCTATTCGTATCTTCGAGGTGAATTGAACGCACTTTTCGTACAAAGGAATATTTGAACAATATGAAGAGAACAAGGTAATATTTTGATCTGACGAACATTTTTGCTGAATGATATTGCTATATTTAGAATAAAACTGCTAGTTAGTTTGATTTTATCAAGTCAAAAGCTATTAAGAAATACAAACCTCTGATTTTTTTAAGGAAAATTATGTAATGTTTAAAAATTTAAACATCGCGCATATGCGATATCATTTTGATTATGACATGATTCTGTATGTCAACTTAGAGATCAAATTGTAGTGAATTTTGTTATCTATTAGTGCACTGACACCGTCCAAAACAATCATTAAGTTGTTTTATCAAGTTTTTGGCGTATAGATGGAAAAAATAATTTTGCTAGCTGGGTTCGAACCCTCGTCTCTAGACGCTTTGAAGCAGTCACGTTAGCAAGTCGGCTACTGCACATATTGATAAGCACTCTGTTTTTAAGTTTAAATATAAGCAGACAACCTACTTCTTAATTTCAAGAGTAATTTCAATAAAAACAAAGATAATAAAAAGAGTTAAAAAATTATATTTTTTTCAGACAAATGACAGCACAAGAGGCACTTGACCGAGTATTGGGTTCCGATGACGAAGAAGATTGCGAGGCGGTGGTTATGCTTCCACCTAATGATGGTCAAAATTCCGAGGAAGAAAGTGGGGATGAGGATGAAGGAAATATCAATCATCTTCATCGTAATCAGCTATTATCAGAGGTTGAACTGGTTACATCAGAAGATCACCAAGACAAGGCGGATGCGAATACGCAAAGTGGTAAGAAAAGAAAAATCTCGTGTCAGTGGACAAAGAAAGACAGTAACAATCGCATGGTAGTGAATAACGAAATGATAGAAGAGAATCAGAACGAATTAAATGAATGTGAAAAGCCAGTGGATTTCTTCAGGTTGTTTTTTGATTCAAAGCTAATAGAATCCATTCTCATTGAAACTGAAAGGTATACCAATGAGAGTTTCACAGCAGATCAAATATATGCGGTTTTGGGCATTTTGATTATATCTGGTGTTTTGGGTTATCCACGACGAAGATTGTATTGGTCAAAAAGTGATTTGCTGAGAAACAAGATTATATCTGAAAGCATGTCACAAAAAGAATTTGAAAAGTTGTTTTCTAGGTTGCATTTTTGTAACAATGATGATGCAAAATATCACCCTGAGGATAAATTCTTTAAAGTAAATATTCTATTGAAATCATTAAACGAAAATTTCTTGAAATACGGCCCCTGCAACAGAATATTTCAGTGTGGATGAATGCATTGTCCCTTATTTTGGTCGACACTCGTCAAAACAATTTATCAGAGGAAAGCCGATTCGTTTCGGATTCAAGGCCTGGGTGATCGCGAGCCAACGAGGTTACGTCTATCAATTCTCTCCGTACCCTGGAGCTGCTGAAAAGCCTACACCAGAGCACGACTTGGGACCATCAGCAAACGTTGTCATCTATTTGATGAAAGTTATCCAGAAAAGGTTTATGGATACTCAACTTCATGTCACGATGGACAATTATTTTACATCCATTTCTCTTCTTCGTTATCTCAATGAATTGAACATCAAGGCGACAGGAACGATCCGGCGTCCAAGAATTCCAAATGCTCCATCCAACATGAGTGAATTAGATGGCAAAGAAAGAGGAAGTTGCGATTCGTGTAAGTGCATGTTTGTGAAATCAAATATAAGTTTGACAACATTTCTGAATTCATAAATTTCATTCACAGGTTTGACAAGTGTTCTGGTGTTCATCTGACTAGTTGGAAAGACAACAAGGTCGTGCACGTTGCATCGACTGCCGCAGGTAGCGAGCCCATGGGGACAGCGCGCCGATTCTTTCGAAAGGAACGCGCTTTGAAGACAATCTCATGTCCCGAATCTATAAAATTGTATAACAAGACGATGGGCGGCGTTGATAGAAATGATCAAGACGTCGGATATTACCGCATTTCGATTCGCGGCAAAAAATGGTATTACCCAATATTTTTGCATTTGATTGATGTTGCCGTAGTCAATGCATGGCTACTTCATCGAATGTTGTGTGCGAATCTCAACGAACGGCCAATGGATTTGTTACAATTCCGAATCCAGCTGTCCGAATCTCTGCTAGCAGAAGCGATATCGGCACGATCCAGTTCTAGAAGTGTCAGACGATCCGTCATGGATGAATTGCGATATGACGGGCTCAACCATCTTGTTGTTCCCGCAAAACTAAATCGTTGCGGTATCTGTGGCAATAACGCCAGTTTTCAGTGCGAAAAATGTGGCCGAAACTTACATCCCAAGTGTTTCAAAATGTATCACACACGCTGAAACGTGTTTTTTGTCCTGATAAAAAATGAAGTCTAAGGATGAAATTATACGTTTTGATATTGAATTTGCGCAATGTTTAAATTTTTAAACATCCGATATCTATGGGAAAAACACTTTATTTGTGTAAACTAATGCCAAATATGAAATCTACGCGCTGAATTACCCTAGGAAACAAATTTTCACTACGGTAATACAATTTTTTGACATCTTGCGCATAAATGGGTTAATAGAGTTTATATTGCATTTGAAATACGAAAAATTTTGATCTGTTTGACACATACAAAATTGTACATTTGAATTGTCAATACACAATTTGAAGCATATATAGGCCTACTTTGTTGTTAATGTTTGATCTGTGCAGTTGTTATAGCTTGAAATGAAATGGTTCCGAATCGCGATCAAATCTAGGACTTAGTTATCATTTTCTTTTCTCTAATTCTCTTTTAAACTAATACGGAGATTATTGTCGCGGCATTTGTTTACAAATTAGTTACCGAAAAAAGCACAATTCATGAACATTAACAAAAAAGACCATCGCTCTCAATGAATGTAGGTATTTCAATGGATTTGTGATTCACCTAAATAGGCAACCCTAAATTTGCAAAATTATTCACCTGAAAAAACCTAAAATGACGAAAATTTTCACCTAAGATGTCGGTGTCTAGTTATGACTCTTATAGTAGAAAGACCTATCAAATTATTTCGAGCCATACATGTATATTTTTACTCTGATATTTTGCGTGTAAATAAAAGGGCACGAAGTCGAATGAGCCATGCATTTTGTAGAAACTACTTGAACATGTGAAAATGTTGCTGCTGCTACACATGTTTTACGTTGGAATTACTACATATATTTTGTAGAAGTATTGATGTGGGAAATTATTTCCTATGCTGGGGACAATGCCTGCCACTTTTCTTTCCTCCCAGATGTTACTTATCAATTGCTTCTGGCCACAGGCATGTGCTTAATTTGTGTTTTAAATTCCCCAGAATTCTGGTTCACGTCTTATTTGACACATCAGACGTATATCCACAGACTATTGTTGGCCCTGAGCTGCCTGAGATACTTACTGGCTGTGACACGGTTGAGCTGCAGCTAATGTAAGGTCAATAAACAGGCGTAGACATGAATTAACCAAATAAGGGAGTGATTAGGACAGCACATGTATGACGTGACGTTTGCTTACTGTCATTACAGAAGCCTTCGCATTACTCCTTGAACTGTTGCGCTATTTAATAAATGAAAATCATCGCATTTTTTATCATGGCTCGAAGCATACCTATGGAGCTGTCTTGTGGTCTGTAGTATGGAAAGGTTGACCGCCCGGATCTAAAGCATTGTAGAACTTACTATGGAATTATGTGGTTATCTGCAGCTTCGGTGTTGCTTTGATGTGACAGTTGTTTTGCATTTCTTGTATTTTAGAATTAAACCAGAAGTAGTAAAACATTACTGACAGCCGAGAAACTTGTCAAATGATAATTGATGCAATTGATGATAATTCACATTTATATGAAATTGCAGAGTTTGCTAGAAATAGTTTAAACCTACAATGCCACTTTCAATTAAAATGAAGAGCTCATGGAATCACTTCCTTTTGATAACAATTACCAACTATTTCTCTGTGCGTAGTTTTCTTTAATAGAAGGTAGCAAGTTTTTGAATGTAATTGTTGAATTTATTATCTTAAATCGCAAATCTCAGGAAACAAGCAGATTTTGCAGATCACGCGAACATTGAATTGTTGTCATTCTGACGTGTCATGTTGATCTGGACTGATAATACAACAAAAATGGTCGATAGATCGTTGGTATCACATCTACCAGAATCTCACTGTCTTAAAAAATCAAATATAATGTTGAAATTAATATCAAGAAACACTGAATTTTCGATGTGGAAGCTGCATTGAATAGATCAACAATTTAATGTGTATCTGTCGATAAGTTCGGAGATCAAATACTTGAGCAAGTCACTTTACTGAGAGGGATGCCATTGAAACAATGTATTCCTAATAGACGTGAGAATTGTAGGAGCGCTTGGCCTCTAAAGAGTTCAATTCACTTTTTATCTGGAAGCAAAGAACAATTAAACAATAGCATAAGTCTCCGGAATTCATAGGCGGATAGAATGACACACTATTTCATGACATTGATTCTAAATAAAGATTTTTAGTAGGACGTACCGTTATACTCTTCCGTATGACTGATCTTCGGTTGGTTGTACAATGCTGATTTCATAAATGGTCTTTCCTTTTTATTTGATACGAAAGTGATTGCTTATGTCCTGAGTACAATAGTTAGAGTTATTAATGTGTTCTTTTACTGCTGTGTTTGTTCTTTTATGCTCATCAATCCTCGGCTGAAGTCTTCGTATTGTTTTGCCAATGTATGTTCGGCTAACTGGATCACCCAGGCATGAGAATTCGTTTTTCATGAAGTGCGTTCGTAGTTATAACTTTGGCAAGAAAATGACAGATGAAGTTCTTTACTGAAACGGCAAGGATTGAGACGTAAAACGAAGTTACCTATCGATTTATTTGTTTTCCACATAAGAATGTTTTGGCATCGAAGGCGCAGGCTAAGGAGGCTTCTTCTCTACCATCCATGTTCTGGCCACCGAACGTTGCTATAAAAATGTCGATTATTATTGCCTCAGTGAACTTGATTAAAATAACATATGTGATTGGTTAAATGAGTACTAGATTCTTTTAAGCAAATGATGCGGTAAAATACTGTCATCAATAAATATGTCTATCAACAAGGGGTGCATGTGATTTGGAAATCACAAATCCGGCCGGAACCAGCTTTGAGAGGCAAATCGAATCCTTGAACGTAATTTCGTTTTATTTTGAAGTATGCCCAGTAGTTGAGAAACTATAATGATGCTAATACTGCAGGAGCACTGATGAAGGAAGTTTGTTTACGATATTTCTTGGTTTGAATTTGCGAAATTTCACGAAAAAAAGAAAATTTTCGATACTTATGTATGATAGAATATGCGGTGCGACTACAGGGTGCTCATCAGTCGCAGGCAATTCAAATTAGTAGTTGATCCAACACTTGCATGCTGCATGAGATTTGCAATTAACAAGTTAGTGAAATTTCGACGTGCATTCATTAAATATCACTTCAAACACACTACTGACAAATTGCCTAAATAATCAATAAATGCTACTTTTTAAAAGCACTATGTAAATAGAATAATCAGATACTGAGTTGCATCCTGAGTTGAAAATGGGAACAGACCTGAGTAGCGCCCATTTCATCCAATATCAGGAGTCATCTGCAGGCCTAGCTCACATCTCTCAACATCGACACAGCTCCCTGATTAAAATAGTTCATTTGTTATTAAGTTGTTGTTTCAAACCTGTTTGCAAAAATCAGCATTTTATAATTATTTCAGGCGCATTATCTTATGCGATTTGCCGGTAGTGCGTTTGATGTGATATTTAATCAAAGCCCGTCGAAATTTCACTAACTTGCTAATTGCAAATCTCAAATTTACCCGGGCATGGCTGCGACTATAAATAGGCACTTGTGTCGATGTTGAGAGATGTGAACTAGGCCTGCTGATGATTCCAGATATCGGAGGAAATGGCAGCTATTCAGGTCTGTTCTCATTTTTTTAACTGAGGATGCTACTTATATAATCACATTTTTTACTCAATTCACCTGCATTTCAAATACAGTCACCCAGGAATTATTCCATGTTTTCACTTTTAAACTTGTTTATGTATTCGGGACTGAATTTTCAATACCATTCAGTTATTTCGTCTTATTTGCCTATTTGAATTTGTCTCATAAAATACGTTGGCTTGTTGTTTTTATTGTTCAGTTCAGAAGCTTCTGCGTGAATAAAGGAAGTTTCACATACTTGCGGGTTTCAGCTCACATCATGGTTTATGAAAAAAATACTCTTATCCGTTGATAAAACAATACAGCATGGATATCGACGATAATAAATACTTGTCTTTCTACACAAAACTTGAACGAGAGATTCTCATGATTGTTGGAGATATTTCATGAAATGTCGTATTGTTCTGTGTTCATTCATATTCAAAAATAAGTCTAATGAAGGAATTAACGTCATTTTAATGACTTTACTTGCTCCACTTGACCGGAAGTGCTATCCAACGTTCGCCATTCTTTGTCTGTGATACAATGAAGCCTGGATTATATTCAGGGACATTTCCGATTGGAATCGAATTACGTACGGGTCGCTAGGTCATAAAAGGTTGACAGTCCTGACATTGCGATAGACAATCCAGAATGAAGCAGTTAATGACTGAAATTTCATTTGGATTGTGACGGCTTCGGACAGGCTTTTAATATGAAGGTGACAATGAAGTGTTTCAGATTTAAGATAATGAAAATTTTATGGAATTTGCTGATTTTATAGGAAAAATATGATGAATGATACAACCATTCTTCAGGAGAAGATGATGCGTTAAGGGAACTTCCTAGCCATCTACAGTTATGGCCATAAAGATCCGACCACCCACACACTTTTACGTCAGCGATATTCCAAAACATCAAATTCCTTTTTTTCCGAAGTCTTGGAAAGTGTATAAAAGTAGAAAACTGCGCACTTTAGATCTAAAATATCTCAGATTGAGTGAGAGATCAATATTTTGTTGCTGCACCATGTACCTTCAGAACCGCATCTATTCTTCTCGGCATGGATTCAGTGAGCGCCTCACAACATTGAGGGGTAATTGTCTGGCACCATGCTTTCAATATCGCTTCTTATAAGTCTCGATAGGATGTTGGGTTGTATTTGGAGACCTCTGCTTTCAATTTCACCCAGCAATTCCCAATCGGGTTGAGATCGGAAGATGAGCCTGGCCACAGTCCCAGAACCATGATATCATTTTCCTGAAACCTTCACTTTCTTCGTCTGGTGGCATGGTGCACCGTCATCCACAAATACTTCTCATTCTGTGTTAATTATCCACGTAGGCACCTTTTCTTTCACAATCTCCAAAGCTGGTGTTATTCTTGACATAGTGGCAAACCAAACTAATTAAACTCGATTGCGTTTCCATGCGGTACAATAGAATGGTCGAGTTTTAGAAACCACACCCTTGTCTGTCACATACATGATTATCTGTTTCTTAATAGTACTAGCATTTAGAAAGCATGTATTTGAAATTCTGGAAAAATCGGGAATTTGGACATCGGAATGTCGCAGACATCCTGGTATCAGGGTAAAACTATTTTGGGAATGCTCTGTCCAATGGCATCAGTTTTTCATCCCAAGTTGATCTTGTTACTATAAATAGCTAACTAACTAATAATAAATACTAACTTGTATACTATAAAAAGTATTTTAAAATTCAAACAATCATTTTTTCTAAATTTCGTAATATTTGTATGAATCGTATCAGTAAAATTTATAGCTCTATATCAATAATTATATCACTAAATCTTCCAGAACAACATCGGTGAATACTAGAGAAGTTAATGTAATTCGCTCAATTATTGAATATGTATTTGTGAGTAGTATGTAAATGGATCTGAGTATCAATTGACATCATTCATTGACTATATTTCCTGAACGAGCAAACTACAGAAGCTGCAAATCAACTTTTCAAAATTCTTATTTATATAGGTTAAAATCCAATAATTATAGTCGTAAATTTGTTTCATGTTGCTGCTGTGGCTAAGAAGTTGTGTCTACAAAAAAGCAGCTGTCACTCTGAGAAAACCATCACAAAGTTAAGAAAAGTCACTGAAGGACACCTTCAAACAATTATTTGTTCCGGCGTGAAATAAAAAAAAATCCGAGGGGTGGTATAATGTCGCATGAAGCAAATAGAGTTGAGAAACACTATTGTATGATTGATTTTCCATTGAGGAATCCCGTCAAAACAGCATCCTTGTCAAATCGAAGTCTTTATATCACAGTAATACTGTTTGTGTCAATCTGACGGCTGGAGAAGACGGAGTGTTGAGCCAGTTCGGAGCGAGAAACATCCCTGTCTCGAATCGCTGTTCATCAGGACAGGAATAGCTATTTTCTTGAGAGACTTTTCCTCCCACAGCTATGTTGTACAGCCCGAGCGCAGATGAGAGATGGACAGATATCTAAGGGCGGAAACGTTTATTTCCTCTCGAAAGAATGTAGCTTTTCATTTTGTGACTTTTAGATGTCTATTGTTCATTATGAAGTTGATGGCTATACCGCGTAATCTATGAATGAGCTAATCAAGGGACTGTGTCGATATCTTGGTAGTCTCTAGCTAATCATAACGTGTTGATAGACTTCTATGATTTGTCGTGTATACGAACTTTCATTGAAAAAGTTAGCTGCTGGAGAAAAAGCTTTCTCATCCCGTGGAATTTTCCTCCTTGCAGTTTACATGGGAGAGATATCTTTTCACTCTCAAACAAAATGAACCACAAATTATCAAGCCTGCTATTTGAAACACTATTGTGTGATCTATTGATGCAGTGTATAATTATGATCAATATATGATGTTGCAAGGTACATTGCTTCTCGCACAGGAAATGATGCTCAGAAGAAGAAATACCTCGGCCGCATGCTAGAAGAGCCGCTTCTGGCCGCATATGGAGTTACGGAACCGGGTGCAGGCAGCGATGTGGCCAACATTCAGTCAAGAGCTGTCAAGAAAGGAGACGAATATATCCTCAACGGACAGAAGATGTGGATCACCAACGGCGGAGTCGCCAACTGGTACTTTGTTTTAGCAAGAACAGCCACTGATCCGAAAACACCCACTGGAAAGGCGTTCACAGGTAAGGTTGGCATCACAAGATTGGAATGACAATCTGGTTGATTTTCTCATTCGTCTTTGAAGGTTTTATTGTTGACGGCGATTCACCTGGATTGACTCGAGGTCGTAAGGAGATTAATTTGGGCCAACGATGCTCTGATACCCGAGGACTGACCTTCGAGGATGTTCGAATCCCTAAAGAGAACGTTCTTGGTGCTGAAGGAATGGGATTCCGCATTGCAATGGGCGCCTTCGACAAGACACGGCCACCAGTGAGTAGAAACGTCATATTTACAGGTTCTCAACTAGAACTCGCATATCGACATAAATGCATAGATTCCGAGGACGCATTAGTGTCCAAGTGTTCACTGTAACATGGTCTGATATTTCTGCCCGCAAAATGCATGATATATTGCTATTGTATGTAACTCTTGAGAAGTCTATGAATATTGCAATTATTGATCGTTGTTAGTCACAGATATTGGAGAGAGGAAGAAATCTTTGATTGACTTTTATTGATATCTATGAAAGTCTGCTCTCTCAATAGATTTTAATTCGTGAAAAGTTTGAAAGTCTATGAATGTTTGCAAATGTGAATAGATTTGATATTCAGATTTCTATCTAAAAATGATTAGAAACATCCATTCTCCAATTCATTCATTAATGGATTCTCAAGCTGAAGTGACGGACGACAGTTCATGGCTATCTGGTACGGTGAGAATTCTATGTGAAATTGGCGGGCGTATAATGGTGCACTCCAATGCCGGGCAATGATGCATTTCAAACTCATTTCAATCATTTCTATGACCTCCAAAGCCATGGAGAGTGAAATAGAATGCCAATTACAGCAATAGTGTCCGCTGAT
Organism: Prostheceraeus crozeri; assembly: GCA_907163375.1. Classification (NCBI taxonomy): domain Eukaryota; kingdom Metazoa; phylum Platyhelminthes; order Polycladida; family Euryleptidae; genus Prostheceraeus; species Prostheceraeus crozeri. The sequence goes on from CAJQUW010010179.1 coordinate 56,344, forward strand.
TGATGTAGAAATCGGCATGACCTTCATCTTTATTGGGTTAGAATAACGTGTCCTCGAAATCTATGCATTCATATCCTCTAAAAAGTGGATACTATTCCTATATTCGCCATCCGTCAAAGTCAGGATAAAGAAGCGCAGAGTAGTTTGTTGTACATTTCTTCAACTTGTTCATCCCTCGAAGATTTTTAAGCTAGTTTAGGACGTTCCGTACCAAACTGTAGAGTCCTGACTGCCAAGGAATTTTTGCGCTTAAATTGTTCAGGTCTGAGGATATCTTTCTATTATGCCACGGCGAACTGCCACTGTGTAGTCGTTATGACTTCTTACTTTTGTTTTGGGGAAATCAAGTAACATAGTGAATTGAAATTTCTGTGCCATATCTCTATGATGTATGACATTCTTTCTGGGATCGTGAGATCTCTATTGTTTTTATCTTTTAGTAGAATATGCTTGTGTAGATGTCTATTATGTTTGTGAGTGGTATCTTGTTTTATGTGCGTCATGGATTTGTAATTTGAATTATAATTACAGCAAACTTGGGGCTGCAAGCACGTTTGGTTATTCTTGATAATGACCCGGGGGAATCTAGTATTAGTATTACAATAATACGACATACAACAATTTCCATTTTCAATTATTTAAGGAAGCCATCTTCAACTTTAATACCTGAGGTTAGCAAACGATATCCCTTTCCATTTTTAAAATGTTTAGACAAAACATTTCTCAATTGGAGTGAATGGGACTGCGATGTACCCTTCCAGTTTCGTTTTAGGGTATTTCGTTAGTACAGTATTAGTCTGTCAATTCGCCAGCTGCTTAATTCTGCAATTTTTTTCTTTGCCCCAAGAGGTGACGAAATTATCCAGACAATACTTAGCTGGGTAAATATTCAAGTTATTGAGAAAGGAGAACTAATCAGATGGGGAATGAACAATTTTATCAACTGGAATCGTTGTCAATATGATTTTCTTGTGATTGTAAAGAATAAATTTCAATCATTTTCATGAAGTTTGAAGGTACCGGTATGCATACTTGGGTTTGTATGTTGTCGAAAATAAGTAGTTCTTTCTGCATCATGAGTTAACATCAAGTTATTGGTAACACAAGAAAAATGATCTGTTCAGCCAATCAACTAGATTATAAACTGGATCCACCAACTTCGAAGTGGGCTTTATGTTACCTTGATGTCCCAAAGCACCTATGAATTTCTGATAGTAAAATCGTGATCGGAATAGAGACACAAAAGCAAATGAAGGGAGATTATAAAATTGTTTATACCTGGAAATACATCAGGTCAACGCCTTTCACGTGGCCGAGTTTATATTCACCCCTCAGTCTTCCGTTTGACACCACCACGGTTTGCATCCAGGTCTCCCGGACGCAGAGTGAACGCTACCGCAAGGTCACTGTATCGGTTATTATTGAGTTATGTGGACTGTTGTAGCCACTTATGTGAATAAAATCTGCTTTACAGGTTGGCGCAGGAGCCGTTGGCTTGGCAAGACGTGCAATGGACGAAGCCACGCGTTATTCCATGGAGCGCAAGACGATGGGGAAGCCCATTTGTGAGCATCAAGCCGTTGCCTTCATGTTGGCAGACATGGCAATCGGAGTTGAATGTGCCCGGTTGGCCGTGCGCCGGGCAGCCTGGGAAGTCGACGAAGGACGACGGAATACCTACTATGCCTCCATCGCCAAGGCGTATGCCAGCGATGTAGCGAACAAAAATGCGACAGACGCCGTGCAAGTATTTGGCGGCAACGGGTTCAACACAGAATACCCAGTAGAGAAACTAATGCGGGATGCCAAAATCTTCCAGGTAATTCTACTTCACATGATGGCATTCTGCTATTGTTGCTGTTGCCAATGTTTCTTCATATGCAATGGTTTCAGTAGTGGGATATTGCTAAAAGTCTGCATGGTAGATAGATGTGGATGGCTGATGTCAGCAGGTGCACTCCGATCCGTTCTGCATTGTTTGCAATCATCGATTTCCAGGACAGTGAGCAGTTAGAAATGTTTAGTTTCGGGCCAGTAATTCAAAAGTCTTACTTTGTCAAATTAAGTGCCGTGCACGCGCGGTCAGCTGTCTGTGTTCGATCGAAAATGCGAGAAATCACTTCCTATAATCGACTTTGTTAACGAAAATAGTTTGCAGCAGCACCCTACGTTGCATGGTTCACCGACTTGATCACGGGTAAGATGAAAGAGAATTTCCTGCCTTAACGTTTTACTTTAGTTCATGTCAATGAATTCCTCTCAGATCGTTTCACAGTCAATGCCGTTGTCCCTAAGGGTTGTATTCTTTCACCTATTCTGTTTTTGTGCTTATAAATCACCTATGTCTAACGAATAATCCAATCCACTCTTTCGCCGACGACTCCCTTTCCCATCCTATCCAGAGGGCTTGTAGACAATGTCTAGACCAGGACAGAGTAGAACTGAATTCACCTATTGAGTCTGACTTGCTGATAATTCTGTCTAGGAGTCGCTCCAACCGAGTCATCTTCAATGAGAGCAAGAATCAGTCAATTTGTCTTCTCATAAACATGCCCGAGACAGTTCCACCTTTGCTATGACAGGTCATCAGTAGAGGTTCAGTGTTTCTGTTATTAGCCTACTTAGTTACATAGTTATGAGATATATATCTTTTGATTATACATTTAAACAATTGCTTAATTACTCAGTGATAATTCCTTTATCATCCCCACATTTCTTCGATTTTCTGATTATTTGCCTTTGATCTTCTGCTGAGGGACACCTTAGGTGTATAGGCTCGTCCTCTTTCCTGAATGTAATCCCATTCCTGACCTGTGATCAAGTCGTTGAACGACGCAACGTCGGGAGCTGCTGTAATTTATTTTCACAATCAAAGCCAATTATTGGGAGTGAATTCTGTTTTTTCAATCGAACACAGATTGTTTTGTCAAAGCCAGATGTCTGATAATACATGTTTTAAGGTTCACGTAATTGAACTAAGGCATGAAGGTCCTATCACACATGAAACCTAAGAGCGCCGTCGGTTTACTGACTGCAATAAAATCAGCATTGACACAGCGAGATGACTTCAATTCAAAAGGACTGATGGATGGAACAGGCATTGATATCAACCAAGGTTAAGCAGGTGAGAAAATGAATTACTTTTGGATACACAAAGGAGGCTCGACGTTTCGAATGTAAAATAGACAACGAAATATAAAACATGGCCTGGGTTGTGACTGTACCTACCTTGTGTATCCAAAAGTAATTCATTTTCTCTCTTAACCTTGGTTGATATCAATGCTCGTTCCGTCCATTAGCTCTTTTAAATTGCAGTCAGTAAACCGGCGCTCTGAGCTCCCAAATGTGATAGTACCCTTGCATTCAACTATTTATTTAATGAATTGGACGCAATCAATTATATTACTAGTGTTTACAGGAAACGAGTCTTTTCAGTGCATCATGAACGGTACTTCATCATGGTAAGTATGGTGATTGCCGCGGAGATTACTCTACTTTTTATACAAAGTTTTAATTCTGTGAACTCCAGAAGGCATCCATGCTGAGTCACATTATCGCATACTGTACGTGTGTGTACTGCGCACCGCACAATGATTTATGTACATGGCTATCCTCTTCTCTGCACTCTGTTAGCATGTCTATGTGGAGCCTTGTTGGTGAGCCATCCACAAAGCGATGAGGCAATCGAAGAGATGCTTGATTTGATTGGTACTTGAATGATGCAATCGCAGAGCTCAATTGCGTTGCACTTTGTTTGGTCAAGGAACACGTCACAGAATATCCATATAATGAAGGAGCGGAGAAAATTGTCAATGCTTCCCCCCTGTCACAATATATTTCAATGTTTGGTTCCAAGCTTGCATGGTCCCCTTGATGACATTTCCGGACTTTTGTTGACCTCTTATCCCTGCATGAATTAAAGTTCACTCCTCAATTTCTCAGAACTTGCAGTTGTTTCATTCTGTGAACTATTCTCCTTATCTACGATGCAGCTGCACATTATCATTGCTGAATGAAATAGAATACGATTTGTAAAACCATGTTTGATAAAGCCAGCCTCATTTTGCAGCCACGAACTCACCGGATGGAATCTTCGGATGATTGTCTTAGATTATGAAACTTACCGTACATTTTCTGATCCTATCAGGGTCACACTTTTCCACCGAAATAGCAGTAAGCGGGAGGCATTGTTATCTGAAATAGGATTTCTATGGACTACAGACAACTGACTGTCATGGCTCCTACTTATCCATAGATATCTGAAAGAGCACATCCAGCAGAGCTTCTTAGATGTCTATTTTTTATCTCGTCTTACTACAAACTTTTCACTCGGGCTCTTGTAGGTTATCTTATGATGCTTCAGGATGTTTTCCTAATTCAAACGCACTTTCTAAAATAATGATATTTTCTTGTTTTTTTCAATACTGAATATTGAGAGATTGTATTATCTTTCTGAATTATCAGCAGACCTATTTGCCCTTTACTACTAGTCCTACTGCCGGATTGGGTTATTTCAGTACAAATTTACATTGCTATACTTGGGAATAAAGAAATAATCTGGTAATTGATATTTCTTGGAATTATAAAAAAGAAGTCATGTTCTTTCTTGATGAATGCTGGCACCTGATATTAATTATATTCTCTATTGACTCACCTCATGAAATTACGAATGGTTTTTTAGGCTTCTGAGATGAAATTGGACGGATTAAAAGTGCTTCCACTAATTTAATTGCGCATTAAGGTTTTTCTGCTGACATTTTGAATTGTGAACTGATCACCAAACTAAATTTCTAAAAATATTCAAACGCAGCGGACGTTCTAGGTATCAAATGAGATTGTGACTCGTATAATTAGAACCGCGATAATATCTTCATTTAGCCGTTTTTAGACAGTCCTGAGTAATCTTCAGTTCTTAAATGATAATTAAATTTTACTTAATACCATTGAGAAAGTAACAAATTACACCGAGGAGGTTAGAGGGTTCGTTTTCTGTGCAAGGGTTGTCATCCACTCGTCTCTATCAGATGCTTGAACTTGGATTCCAAAGCAATGAATGACATTTTGTAGATCTGTGCTTAACTGAATGTGGAATTACTTGTAATTGTCTTCTCACTGCTGTTGCAGCTAAAATAACTAAAATATATAAGATGCTGTAATGAACCAGATCCTACAGTCTAATTTTTAGAAATTAAGTCGTTCATATGAGAGAAAAGGGGTTAAATGGTCAAGTGGGTAGCGACGTGACTTAATATTGCAACGGTTCAATTTGACTGGAAAAGGAGATATTATATGAACAAACAAAATTTTAAGAGATGAATTGTTTGATAAACTTTCGCCGCGTCCGCTCTCAGCCGACTTTGATCAAAGCACTAATTTAATGTCAACATCCATACTTCAAAGAGTCTGAGATAGGGAACCAGTTCCGATTCTCTTTCACAACTTCAAAATGTGCAAACTGGAAATAGTGAAAATGTCAATGGTTTCTGAACAATGACTCCTTCCGAATTGTTTTACGTTTGTAGAATTGAAACAAATAATTCCGTTGCTGTGCTCACGGTCTTTCTCTTGTCCATGTTAGGCTACCAGTGCAATTTAACAACTAAAAGAAAGCTGCTACTGCAGACGAAGGTGTTAACGATGAACTTCAAAATTTGAGGTTGTAGATGGACACATGTCGCAGAGTAGCGGTGTATAAGAAGTCACAGGCCAGTGCGTGCACTTGCACCCACAGCTGTGAGACTGACGTGTATGACAAGTGCCAATTCTTAGCAAGTGCGATCCACCATACCGATTTCTATGAAGCTGCTAACATACTCAACAATTCATCAATTAAATCCAAAATGAAAGAGTTTCAAACATAGAGGTCTTTTATCTTTGTTCCACGATACATAGCGAAGATCAGGAGATCCGTCTTAGCTGCTGATATCAAAGCAGAAACGTTTTCGGATTGCAATTGTGTAATGAGAAAACAGCAAAAGTTCATTCTTTACATGTAAACAATTGCAATTGCAATTTTATCATGAAGTTAGCTACGAAAGGATAGATAACAGAACAGAGAGATAGAGAACATTCAGGCAGTTGTCAAAGAAAGTTTCCAAAAACAAAAGTGTATGACGAACTTTGAGGTTATGCATGTATATGCGTAGCTCTGTTACAGTCATAGAAATAAACTGTTTATCTGAAGTTGACTAGAATGGAAATTGACTCAAGGTCGCGGCACATCCGGGGGAACTAAGTTGGGGCATGAAGAACCAATTAAAAGCTTCGATTTACTCATGTGACTGATTCTAACCCAATGATACAGACGTTGGCAAGTGTATCTAAGTGAAAATGCGCACGATTTATGTGCCGTTATTGTGCATTGCATGAAGCTTAATTTCCATTCTAGAGGTTTTATTGTTGTCAATTTCTATGGTTACAGTAGTCACGTGACGAAGTTTTGACTACAGTTTCAACTTTTTCCAATTTAGTTTAACTTATGTTTCATGATTTTAATATAACCAACAAATAATACATCTACTGTCAAATAACGCCCGAGACCCTGATATGCAGCTTGTAACTTGAATTGAGCCGTATCACAACTGAAATACTTCTAAGACAAACCACCGCTGCTCTTATTATTGATTTGATGATGCGAGTTTAGGATTTCTCTTTTTTTCGACAATATTTCGCAGCTTTCACTACATCGACAGGTACACCTGCAATTTGACAGCTGTTGAAAATGGTCGGTCCACTCTGTGCCTCTCTGTATCTCCTTGGTGACACCAATGCTTGCACCCATGCATACAGTAGGACCTCTCGATTCTCCGTCTGATGTGCAGAGCAACAAGATTTTGTGCCTCCAACATCTGATAGCTCCGTGGAACCCCCGCACTGCAGCGAGGGAGGCAGGGTCGACACCACCAAGACAGACCGACTAAGAAGTAATCCATCTTGAAATGCCTATCAACCGAAGGTAACTCGCTAATATGAAGTTGTATCTCGGACATGTAATCCTGAGATTCTATCCTTATGAAATCTGAGCAGATTGCTGTCCTCTCAATAAGTTGCGGTGTTATACATTGTTGTGCAGCATCATTGCGGTCCGATTTCTTAGATATTGCATTCAATTGAAGAAATAGATTCTCCGATTGTTTTTTAATCATTCAACGAGTAAAAATAATAGAGACATAACTTATGAGCTCCGTATGAATCACATTAACAATGTAATTGCGGTCGTCTTCAAAGAATAGCCACAAAGCCGCTCCGCGTTTCATCATTGTCATCGTGGTCTTCTTTAAATCCGACCGCAATTGTGAAAAACCGTTCATTGTCAACTTATATTTCTAAATCTATGGTGCAATAATGTCGGATAATGGCAGCACATTGATGTCTGCGGACAGGAAGGCATTCCTACAGGAAAAACTACAACAACAGCATCCAATGAATGCACCAAGTACATTGCTGGGTATGACTTGGGTAGCATAAAGCTGAAAATATCACTTATTGCATATTGTATGTACTGTACTCATTTTACCTTCACCGATTTAGAAGATGCAGTTATCCTCTAAACCTGCGAAGGCAATCTGCCATGATTTGAAAAATGTCGCAGGGCAATAGTATTTCGTATCTTGCCCTTGTGGAAGGCAAGATTAATTTTCTTGGAAGTATTCATATAATCACATTGGTTATTGGACATTTGCCATAGATTTAGAGGAGAAGCTATTCTACGAGTATGATCCAGCGGGCAAGAAAATCGTAGAAGTCTGAGGCCGCGAAGGGGTCGAGGATTTCTACATTTTCTTGCCCTTTTGGCTTCATAAAATATCTATTGTGCATAATTGAGCTATGGTACAATGTGGAAAAATGAAGGCAACAAGATATCCCATAATGATGATTTCTCTATCTATACATGTGAAAGACATTTTTGAAATCTCATTGTTGCTGTCAAAAATCCATGTTAATGTTGTACTGTCTTTTGGTGTTTATGTTACAGATATCCTGTGATTTTGTAGATATCTTACGCGAATGTACAATGTTCAAAATTTCACATCACTCTATCTCCTGATTGTGAATGCAGAGGTGGTTTGAAACGTCGAATAATAAAGTTTCTCATCAGCGATTGTGGTTTTTTTTAACTTTTGCAAGTGGGAAAGCAAAATTTCCCGATTATCATTACTTAGTACTTTTCTTCTTACTAACAGCTCAAAGCACTCACCGAACGCAGTTAGGGCCCTTGGGAGGTTAGCATGATGAAGGTCGGATTTATTGATCAGAAACCATTCACTCTCATTTTGCTGCAGCCAGATGTGAATTTATTGTTCTTATTCATGTTCTCTTTTTTCTCCTTTTTCAGATCTATGAAGGAACCTCTCAAATCCAGCGATTAATCATTTCACGGGAACTGCTGACCAAAGCGAAAGAAATGAGCCACTAAGAGTATTATTCTACACGATGAACGCCTTGCCATGCACTTGGTGTCAACTGTGATCAATGTCATAAAGAACTACGGGGTAGTCCTTGAAAACTTCAGGAATGTGAATATACTTAATCATGAAATTTTGTTTTGATTTGGTATTGGTGACATGATTCATAAGGTTTATATCAGCGGTTACTTGCATTGAGAATTACTACAAGCGACACTGATCGGGTCTCAGAAATTTCATAGACTTAATCATATCGTTGTTTAGAAAGCACAATTATTCAGTCGAAATACTAAATCGATTATACCAGTAAAAGCAAGAACACTTTTCAGTGTGAACTCCGTGTTTTTATTTTGGTCAAGCAGTCAAATAATAAAATCAAATCAAAATTACGGAAATTTTCGGCCTCTTGCCCCTTGTCAACTGTTGATGAGTTGACAAGGGCCAAGAGGCCGAAAATTTCTGTAATTTTGATTTTATTATTTGACTGCTTGACCAAAACAGAGTGTGACTGAACGCCGTTCAATTGAACTAGTTCACGATTTTCGTGAACTTTAACTGAACGGCGTTCTTTTTTTCAAAATTGAACTTGAACTGAACGGCGTTCGCATATTTCGGAGATGAACGGCAGTTAACTGCTCCCGTTCATTTCTACCTTTGAACCTTCACACATGATTGTCCGGAATTGCTTCAAGCTAGAATGTACTCTACGGTTGCTTCTCCCATGGCTGCACCCTGTACTATTTTTGTGCATGCTGTTGGAAGCTTGACGCTCATGATGCCACGCAGGCATAATATTTATTTCTTGGAAATCTTAGATGTTGGCATTTCCGATAAAGTAAGATAGAACCGTCCTCCATTGTTGGAACCCAACCGAATGCAGCATGAAAACTGCCACGTCAGCTCTATATTTAGAAGTCCTTTATGAAGTGATGTTAATATTACATCGAATGATAAAAAAGCGCACGCTGTGATGTGTGATATGGGGATTAGATGTCTCTGCGAATAATTCATTATGAAAATGCAGTCACAGTGTCCTTATGCCTTCTGTTAAGTGGTGAAGTTTTATCTCCAAGTGGCTCGATGGCAAAGCGGAAGAATGACAGTGAGAAGTGGGACATGTATGAACCCATTTTTACTTTCAATAAGCAGACCGATGATAAACTTTACTACAAATGCAATCATTGCCAAAGTGTGTGTTCTGCAGCTGCTACTTCACGCTCGAACCTCAACCTCTCTAATCAACACGATTCCACTCATGTCAAGGAATTCGAAGCGATCGTCTCAGGTTGTACAGCAAAGAAAAAGAAAGGCCAAGACCAAAGCACCCTAGATGCATTCCTCGGGAAGTCAAAGCAATCTGTGCCCACCAGGAGAAAGTTGATCAGCTCATTGCGGAGTTCATTCCTTCTTGTGGCATGCCATTCACAATTGTCCGCAGACAGGGCTTCCGCAAGTTTGTCATGGGATTGGCGCCTGGTCGAACTGTTCTATCTTACGCCACTTTGATGTCCAAGTTAAATGCAGACTTCAACACCATGAAGACGAACATGAAGAAGGAATTCTCAAACATCTCAGTCTTCTGTCTTACTGCTGACTGCTGGACTACATTCCGCCGCGGATACTTAGGTGTGACTATTCATTGGCTGACATCAAACCTTGAGAGGAAGTCTGCTGTGTTAGCATGCAGGCGAATGTAAGGCAATCACACTTATGACCGCATTGCCGAAGAGCTCGAGGCCATAATGCGCGATTTTGGCATCCAGAATAAGATGGAAGGAGGAGTTGTGACTGACAATGAGTCGAATTTTGTGAAGAGCTTCAAACACTGGAGAAGAGGCTCATGCCGCTCTAGCTGAATTATTAAAGGAAGCATCAAACAAAGGTGAGGAAGACGATGACGCTGATGAAAATGACAATGACGAGGATGGTGTAATTTATCAAGAACTTACTGACATTCTCTCTTCGTCTGACACTCTACGCTTTTCTCTTCCTGCACATTTTCGGTGTTCTGCTCACACAATGAACTTAATCGCAACAAAGGACGTTGAAAAATACTTGACGACCGCCGAACAGTTCAAAAGAGTATCACGAAAGACAATTGTGGTATCTTTAATTGTTAAATATATACTCTATGAAGTATATAGAACATAAAGTTTGTTTATATGATGCAAATATAATGCATGTTCGAGTATGTACACGCTAAAACGAATAGATATACACTTTCTACATGCGGAGTACGATGGTTTTACTTTTTACTTCTTAAGAAGATACGACAAAATCTGGTGGCAGCGATGTCAGTGAACTATCAAGCTCCAATGTTACCTGCCAATCCGGTGGCTACTGATTTCAAGTATTTCAAAAGACTGTTTAAGAATTACCTTGAAATTGTTGATGCTGATAGTGACCATAAATTACCTCTCTTGATAAATTCACTTGGCCGAGATGGTTTGGATATATTTGATGGTTTACCAGAACCGAAAAATACATATGAAAAGGCATTGGACAGACTTTCTCATTATTTCGAAGGAACAGCTTCTATACTCCTGCATCGCAAATGTTTTTACGAAGCTCGTCAGACACGTAGTGAGACAGTGTCAGAATTTGCTGTACGTTTGCGCCGTTTATCAAATGAGTGCTCTTTCCAACTTCTGTTACTGAAGAACTACTACGGGATATCTTCGTCATAGGATTATTCAATGACAAACTGGCAGAACAGCTTTTAGCGCTTGATGCTTCAAGTTTGCAGTTTGAAACAGCCCTTCATCGTGCTGAGGCATTTGAACGTGCCCATAAGGAAAGGAAATCCTACGAAGTTAATGAAATTGACAAGATACGTGCTGTTAATGTGCGACGTGAGCAGAATGGATCCAATCATATCGCACCGTATTCGAATACAAGGTCACCTGGGCCTAGTGAAAGTGGACGTATCGGAAATCGTCGGTGTTTTCGATGCGGGAGTACTGATCATCTCGCAAATTCGGACAGATGTCCTGCTAGGTTGGCGAAGTGTACCAAATGTTTCAAAGTAGGTCATTTCCATAGTCAGTGTCGGAGCGTTTGCCCAGCCTACAGTGTCTTATGTGCAAAGTGAAGGTGCAGAGTGTTCTTCCGATCTTACCAGTGTATTTTCTGTTACTCTTGATATTTGCTCATTTTCTTGTAATGACATGAAAAGAAATGTCATTGTAAATGATGTTGAGACTGCTGCTGTCATTGATACTGGAGCAGCCGCAAATGTTTTACCGCGTCATCTGTTTCCTGATGTGAGTTTAACGCCAACTTCGGTAAAATTGAATACGTGGGGTTCGTACCCATTGCACGTTGTTGGTAAACTATTGTGCAAAATCGAGTACAAAGGAAAAATTTTACATGATGAATTTATTGTTGTACAGACAATTAGTGATGCGTTTCCCTTGTTGTCCTCATCACTGTGTAGGAAACTTGGAATGTTAGATGAAATTGTTCAGACTGTGAATTTTGTAAATTTTCCGTCTAAATTTCCTGAAGTTTTTCATGGTACAGGATTGATTAAAGATGTTTCTGTCAAATTGCATGTAGATGATGATGCTGTTCCGTACTCAGTCCCAAATAGACGACTACCCCTCGCGCTACATTCTCTAGTGAAACAGGAGCTGGATGACATGGTCAAAAATGATATTATTGTTGAAGTAACAGAAACCATCATCTTGGTGCAGCCCCATAGTAGTAGTAAAGAAAAAAGACGACAAATTGCGTATCTGCTGTGATTACAGAGAACTGAATAAATACGTCAAACGCCAGCATTTTCCGATTCCTAGTCTTGATGACTTATTAGGCTCTATTACAAATGCTCAATGGTTTTCTCTGCTCGATTGCAAAACAGCGTATTACCAGTTGAACGTATCTCCTGAGAGCCAGAAATTTTTAACTTTTTGGTACCCTTTCGGTCGATATACATTCAAAAGGTTACCTTTCGGCATCAAAACTGCACCTGAATGTTTTCAGAAAATCATGTTTGACATGCTCTCGGATCTAGTAGGTGTCATTGTGTATATTGACGATATCCTGATTTTCGGGTCGTCCAGGAAAGAACATGACGAGAGAGTTTCTTCTGTGTTAGAAAGGTTGTCGAAAAATGGTGTTTGCCTCAAGGTTGAAAAATGCTCATTCGGTGATAATGAAATAGAATTTCTTGGGCATGTATTATCAAAAGATGGTGTTCGACCTTCCCCAAAGAAAGTGGAGTCGATAAATGAAATGAAACTTCCGGTGTCAAAACGCAATTGCGATCTTTTCTTGGATTAGCGACATATGTGGGTCATAAATTCGTCCCGAATCTCTCTCAAATTATGCAGCCGTTGTGGATCAAGATGCAAAAGGATAGTCCCGAAACTTTAGCATGGTCGGAAAGCGAGGAGGAAAGCGTTTGTGGATACGAAGAATTCTATTGCGCGAATTTCTACATTAGCATGGTACAAACCAGGTGAGAAGTGCGTCCTACAGACAGATGCTTCGGGTGTAGCGATTGCCGCTGTCCTGATACAGAACGATTTACCGGTCGCGTATTCGTCACGCATGTTGAGCAATATTGAGAAACGATACTCTCAACTCGAGAGAGAATTTCTGGGTATAGTCTTTGGATTATTGAAATTTCGTCAGATTATTCTTGGCAATTCCTGTGATGTTCAGACAGACCATAAACCAATCCTCTCAATGTTAAATAATCGCATTGATACACTCCCTTTAAGGCTACAAAGGTGGATTTTGAAAATTCAAGAATTTGATGTCACTTACTCATTTATAAAAGGTGATGATAACGTACTTGCAGATGCTTTGAGCAGGAATTGTATTTCAGACATTCTTCATGACGAGTCGGTTGATGATGCCGAATATAGCGTTTGCTTTATTTTGAAGGCTTCCCCCTGAACTTGAAAGAAATTGCAGAAGCCACTGCGCAGGATCGATTACTCACTCAACTGTGCTCGTGTATAAATGACAACTGGAGGAATTATGAACAAGATACAGATTTACGACGTGCATTAAAACCGTTCTACCATTTTCGTAACGAACTTTCCGTCAAATTCTCTGCTGATTTCCGAACATTTATCATATTGAAAGGAACTTCGTCATTGTACCTGATTCATTACAAGGAAGAGTACTTGAGTTAGTACACGAAGGTCATCTTGGTATGACAAAAATGAAACAGCATGTGAGGAACTTTGGATATTGGACTAATTACTCCTCCGATATTGAAGCATGTGTGAAACGGTGTCAGGCTTGCATGAGTTACCAAAACAAGAGTGACAGATTGCCGCTTCACTCCTGTTGCCAATGACAGTCCTTCTTGTTGGCACACTATATCAATTGACCTTACTGGGCCGTCGGACCTCCTTCAAGGCAAAACACTGCTTACGGTCATGGATCATTTCAGTAGGTTCCCTGAAGTTATTGTGTTGTCTGATACTTCATCTCGATCAATAATCAATGCTTTAACTGGTCTCTTCTCACGCTTCGGTCTCCCACACAAGCTGCTAAGCGACAACGGGCCAAATCTTACGTCGGTGGTGTTCGAAAACTTTCTGAAAAGTACTATGACAGAACACATTAAAACTTCAAATTATCATCCGCAAACGAATGGTGTCCTGGAAAGATTCCATTTGAGTTTAAAGTTGCGTCTACAGAAACTCATTACACACGACAATCTTCCTCTAAATCTCGCGATTGAAAAGGCCTTATATGATTTTCGCAGTTCTCCATATGAAAGGATGTTCGGTCGTACTATGCGTACTAAACTGTCTGAGATGACATTAACGGAGGACAGTCCCTCTACTCATCCTCGTGATATTGAAGCAGAATATTCCAGAAGGTTTATTCCGCGGGAGGTACGTTACAAACCAGGCGATAGAGTGTTTTGTAGAAAAGGTCGCACGGAGGAAATTCTTTACTCATCCTGCTGAGGTGGTAAAACCGGTTGGAAAAGGGGCTTATCAAGTAAAATTGCCGAATGGATATGTCAGAGTATATAATCAGTGTAATTTGAAACATATGCCTATGAGTACTGGTGGTGATCGTTATGTTGTGAGTGATGATGAATTCCCGATTCTGGATGATGCTGGTGTGTCTGATAATCTGATTCATGATCAAGCTGATGTGACTCATTCTCCTGACAGTGGCTCTTTACATCGATATCCTCAACGTACCCGAAGATTACCTGATAGACTGAATGACTTAGTCATGTATTGATTGCAGGCCTGTAGCCTAGTACGTCTACAAGTACATTTTCTGTAAGCTTACATGTATATTCTGCAAAGGTTTCTGTATTCTTGCTGTTGTCAGCATACAAGCGTGGTCATGAGCGTTTGTACTCAATTCCGTATAATTTTTACTGTGGGGGTGGGATGTGGTATCTTTAATTGTTAAATATATACTCTATGAAGTATATAGAACATAAAGTTTGTTTATATGATGCAAATATAATGCATGTTCGAGTATGTACACGCTAAAACGAATAGATATACACTTTCTACATGCGGAGTACGATGGTTTTACTTTTTACTTCTTAAGAAGATACGACTTAAGAAGATTTCGGTGTTCTGCTCACACAATGAACTTAATCGCAACAAAGGACGTTGAAAAATACTTGACGACCGCCGAACAGTTCAAAAGAGTATCACGAAAGACAATGCAGAAACTACACGACTCGTGGAATAAACAGTCAAAGAGCACCATCATTGCTCAGAGGATTGAAGACACGTGCGGTGAGAAGCTTGTTGTGCCTATCTGTACAGCACCTTTCACGCTATGGAGCGGGTGCAGGAAATCTTGAACGAGGACGATGATAAGATGCAGTCACTATTTGATCACTTAGGACATCGTCACCTTCAGAATGACGAGAAGATATTTATCCAGGAGTACGTAACCACAATGCAGTACTTCGCCTGTGTACTCGATATTCTTCAAGGAGACAAGCATATGTTCTTGGGTTATTTGTTGCCAACCATCCACGTACTGAAGGAAAAGCTGCTGGAAGTGAAAAATACTTTGACAGTGTGACAGCCCCTTGTGGATGGCCTTGTGGCTGGACTGGACAAACGATTCGGACACCTTCTGAGTGATGAAAAATACCTCCTCGCCTCAGTGTGCCACCCCAAGTTCAAGCGCCTGGACTTCATCCATGAGGAAAATCGAAGAGCTGCGGCCTATAAGCTACTGCAAGATGCCGTAGAGAAAGAAATGCCCCTTGATGAAAAGCGAGTCGACATCGAAGAGAAATCAAAGGGCAAGATTGCATACTTTTTTCATCCAAAAAAGTGCGTTCTTCTTCGAAAGAACTAATTGAGAGGTTTCTCCACTCAGACACTGAAGAGCTGGCTTTGTTGAACGTGTTTCCAGCCATCAAAAGAGTTTTTGTGCAATCAAACACTACATTGCCATCTAGCGCCCCCGTTGAAAGGCTTTTTTCCCATGCTGGAGAACTCTTCAGCAGGAAGTGATGTCGTCTATCTGACAAAAACTTTGAACAGCAATTACTGTTGCAACTGAACAAGTGTTTCATTTAGCTATGTACATGTAGATATCATTCTCACCATTTTCCAACTAGTGTAGTGTGAAAGAATTAAGAAATTATAGAATCGATGTGATGTTTTGAAGAGCAAATTGAGCTTTTTCAATACTTAATTAAATCTTTTGTTGTTTGTCAATTTGCATTCTATGTAAGCAATTACATCTGCGGTCACATGCAACTATAAACAGGACTTGTCAGTCTATCCGACAGTTACCGTGAACGTCGGAAGTTACGTGGCAATGATATCAGATACAGAATTTGCCAATACTGTCTACATTCGCTTCAAAGCACAATGCTAGGCCTACAATAGTATCGCATCGTCACATCATCACTCCTCCATTATGAAAAACTATTTTTTAGGAAATTGCCATAGTTCATGAAAAGTTGTCTAGTGCTCATAGATGACTACATTTGTGGTATGAGATATGGGCTTTCTCAAACAGAATTTTGCATTTAGTTATGCGCAAAGCGCAAGATATATACATATGCATTGATGACATGTATTTCACCTTTTCTGTGCATGCATGTGATTTCACCTGCATAGGCCATTAATGGCTTGACCACAGCAGCGACAATTTAACCAAATTTAGTGACCAAGAATTGTAGACCCGCTCTAGTACTGATCGTTGTTTCTTCTCCATCTATTAACGATAAATTTGCACAAGCATATGCCTTCATACAGTTGCCATTATGTCACAGAGGAAAAGGCTGCTAAGCCATGTAATCATATAACCCGGAAGTTCTCTAAATTGCATCTTACACTAAAGCTTTTATGTGAAGGAAGCGATGACTCAATTATTTGATAGATAAGCGCATTCGAAGTAAAGGTCAAAATTTCATTTTGAAATGAACGGGAAATGAACGAAAAGGGAAATCGGTGAACGTGAAGTGAACGAGATGGACATGTTGCTGAACTTGAACTGAACGGCGTTCAATTTTTGAAACCGTGAACTTGAACTGAACGGAGTTCACAAATTTAAAAATGAACGTGAACTGAACGCCGTTCAAAATTTTCGTGAACTTGTCACTCACTGGACCAAAATAAAAACACGGAGTTCACACTGAAAAGTGTTCTTGCTTTTACTGGTATAAATGAAACTCCCGAACCGACTGGTCGAATATGTACTAAATCGATTTTAACGGATGCGACATTCAGCTTAAGCAAAATTGCGCTTCTGAAAGTACAAAGAGATTCTTGTCAATAAAATCACGCCCGATTTGTGAAAGCAACCAAAAGCGCTCAAGCTCATTCGATTTGTGATGAATTAATGCATCTGAATAGAATCAAATTGCTCCAAGTCATTGAGATCTAAATGTAATGAACTGCAACTTCCAGTAAGCTTAATTTAGCCGTGTTCAAAAATTCCGGTAAACCTTAAAAGTCAGCCGAGTAAATTCTACAGAAAACCAGCAGGCCTATACTAACTTGGATTTTTGGGAACTACACTAGATGACATGCCACGCTTAATTACGGTACGCGTAAACTGCACTTAATTACCCAAAACATCCGTGGCTAATCGGGACATTGCTGAAACATCTATCGGCGGTCCTGTTATATAGATTTTGCGTCTCATGTGTCTCCATGTATCAGAGGCTAAACAATGTGATAGGATCTCATAATTTCATGCTCACGAGCCACCGATTTTGCTCGTTCATGGCTCATTGTGACTGGATGGGCAATATATCAAATTGTACGCACAAATTTGGATTTCAGATGTTTTTCAAACGTGCAGGTGGCGTCAAGAAATTAGTTTTGAAATTTCCCACTGATGGCCCGCCTTGGCATTGCCACTGCGGATCATGATAAGCCATAAACGAGCAAAATCGGTGCAGAAATGGAGGCTGTGTGAGTCGGGTTGCAATTCACATTTTTCTTTTTTAGTGATATTTTTTTCTTTTTCTCAAAATTTGGCTTTTTATTGTAAGGTTTTTTTGGTACACGATCATGGATGATAGATGGTAGATTGGGGGGAGGGGGAGGGGTTCTGTGTCGTTAGAAGAAATGTCGTCAAAAAAATCGGCTGAAATTAATTAAAATTCTCATTTTTTCGGTACCGTATTTATGACTATGGCAATCTTTTATAACTTTTGCTGTTTTAACTCTGGCTGCGTTTTATCAATCGCCAAACACAGGAAAAATAACCCTTGTTGCTGAATGATGTCTTCGACAGGCTGGCTGGTGTTTCCCGACCCCGTCCCACGGATAGGGGCGTCTTCGATAGACTTACCGCTGCATTTAAAAAGAACAATTATGCTGCATGCGGAAAAATACAAGCACTCGTATTACAACAGTAGGCCTACACTAGGTGGCATGGGTTAACCACCGTAATTTTATGCATGACCCTAAATATCTGTGGCTATGCGGGACATTGCTGCAATATCTGTCGGCAGTCCTGTTATATAGACTTTGCGTCTCACGTGTCTGCATGCATCAGAGGCTAAACAATGTGATAGGATCTCAATTTCATGGTCAGGGAAGACAGAACATGCTTAGCGTTTCATCCGTGGTTCAAGCGACAACGCAGACGTCGCGCAAACTGTAAAAACTACACGCCCGCGCGTATTCATAAACATTTCCCATGTTTTGACAGCATCAGATCAAGTGATTTCTGACTCTTAGTGCAGCGCGTAATCACGCGGGTAGAAGAATAGAATGTCCTTAACCACGGATGTTTGGGGTGTTCCGTAATCACGCGTGAATCACGCGCGTGGCATCACCTAGTGTGGTCAGTTGATATATTTATCCCGTTATTCCGCTTTGAGGCTCCAAGCGGACGTGTCCACCGCTTACAGAAAAAATGGTGTCGCATTTGGCCATGACTAAAAGTGCTTGAGCGCGACAAAATTTTCTGCAGTTGCAGAAATCATTGACAATTGCAGAAAATCATGGCGCACTCAAAATAATTCTATCTTGGTGGCAAATTTTTGCGACAGATCTCCAACGAGCATTGTTTTCAATTCAACACATACATTAATTAACTCGCTATTAATAAGAATCTATGCTATTCAATTAATTTGGTTGCTCTAGCCTTTTGCTGCATGAATTACTTTCAAAATTAAAACTTTTTTGCTGAAGATGTAGGTTAAAATGTTGTCTGTTAGCCGCAATATGCATGAAAGGGTTAAAGAAAAACAATTCAATCTTTTGATAGCGTTGTACTTTTTACTTAGTCTAACTGGTTTCCAGTTGTGATTGGATTGCTTCATTTTCATTTTCATTGCTATGGAATATAATTATTTAGTTATTCACTAATGAATTATTCAAAGTTGTTATTTATAATTCAATGAAATCAAGAACACATTGCCATTGTATTTGCTATAGTCACACAGATCACTGCAGGATCATCTAAATATGAGACGACTTCTTCACGACAAGAATATGTTGCACATCGAAGGCGCTGATGCAACAAGATGTCCCACAGAATTAGACAGGTCGTCTCTTCTTCTTGTTTGACTAGAAGGGAAGCATTGGAACACGTAACGTTAATGAAATGGCACAATGTGCTGACATAATACCATAGCAATCGAACAATGAGCAGCCAGTTCAACATTAAACACGCCAAATTGTCCAAAGTTTCAGTGACTGTTATCAACCGGATCACACAGCGAAGAGACACAGACGATGTCAAGTTCTACAGAGAAGTTTGTGAACGTTCTTTCATGCGCCTGCTAACTTTTTTTCAAAATGATCGGAGGGCACAACATTATCCAGAAAACTTTTGCGCAGTGATCTGAATTCTTCGAATCTGAAGGAGTCGTGGCGATCGAAGCATTTTAAAGGAATTCAGAGCAATCCGCAAGCGACGCACGACTATTTTTCCTATCTCTGCAAGGTATTGAAAATTTCTTTTTGCCCACTTATTAAGTTCCTGCATGTGCCATCTGTTTGAATCAGTTTGCACTTCTAGCAAAGTGATACGATTAAACAATCTAATTCTGCGAGATGTCCATTTGCTTTTGCTAAAAATAAAGTATTGACACTGTTCAACATTGCCTCAGTTCCTTCGAATATCAGGTGACCTGCTCCTCACACAATCTATCTGTCGATGCGCGTGTTGGAAATGACGTGCTTTATTAATTGCTAGCAGCTGCTGTGAAGAAATCTGTTCGTGAAATGAAAGGACTAATGAAAGACGCTTGCGTCACGGTGGTGGCTAAGTGCCAGATGATGTATTTACATGGACGAGTCGATCCGAATTATAGGCCTAACTCCTTACTAGAAGAGACTTTTAGCTTCATAACTGACTACCAGAGTTCCATAAGCGGACAGATTGAATAATCAAACTGATATTCAGTTGCAATTCTCATGTGAAATTTAGCGATATCATATAGGCGAGTTGTAAGTGATTGCAGGGGATAAAGCGGGATAAATATATCAACTGACCATCAACTGACCATTGACAGTCATTTGTCAGACAAAGAGCTGACCACGGTGAACTAGTGAGCTCTCCAGCACCTCTCTCCAAGCTCCATCTCAACTTATGGTCGAACTGCAGAAAAAAAATTTGTCGTGCACAAAAGCACTTTAAGTCATCACTACAGACAGAAGACTTATCTATTTCACGAGGATCTAAAAAGAGTCAGAAGACATTTAAGACAATTCTCAGACAAACATAAAAAATAAATTAAACAAATGTAAAATTTGCGATTTCAGATGAAGTTGGCGTAACCACCCCGGTGAAGTCATTGTTTATTTCAGCTTGATTCTATTCGGAACAATTTCTACTTTATCAATGTCAGACTCCTGGTCACGAATCTGGGCTCAGATTCCGCGAATTCGCAATCGTTTATGAAAAATCAAGTTTAAAGATAAAAGTGGTTGTGAAGCTAGTGGAACCAATTTCCTAGTTTCGCTGGTAGACGCAGTAAATTAATTTTATTTTGTAGCTATCTGATCCAATTTGTTGCGCTGATCAAAAATGTACGCATGCTTCATTTTTCAAAACAATGCGGTTAAAAGCAACAATATCGCAACATCTTCATGTACGTATTAGCGAAACTGCACAGCGGAACCTTTTATATTACAGATTGATCATATTTAAAACAGCTTCTACTGTATCAATTACAGCAACTGTTATCACGAATCTGAGCTCAGATTCAACTAATTCGCAGTCGTTATCGAAAAATTTAAGTTGAAAGATAAAACTGGTTACGTTGAGTGACCGGCTTTAGCAACGCCGGCCGGCCCGTTAATTTTATTAGACCCATGTCGACTGTTGACATACTCAGATAATCATCACAGTATTAAGAGTATGTAAATCATTTGAGAGTATCTACACACATGTTTTGTGATATAAGTATTGCCAACCGTTCTTTAAACGGTTAATAAATGATTACCGGCAACTTATGCATGCAGTTCAATAGCATCAATACCTGTTTGGGTCATTATTTTGATCATCTGTTTTCAATTTGCTTGTGTTTGATTGACTTTAAAAATTCAGATAACATTATCAAAAATTACAAAGCATGCCTGCAACTCATCAGATTAGTGAATGTCATTCGGACATAATTACTGCTCATCTCCCATGCACAAAACACAAAACATGACATCAAAGTGCGAATAACTGCATTGTATGATATGGTATTGTAATAGGTAACTCTCACTTATCCGAAGTACTGGATGGCCTACCATTCATGCATTTCATGTATGCTGTGTGGAAATTGAATAATGTCTAATGGCATGAGTTGACCAAATAATGTCTGACGATCAAAGCCTTAACCAACATACATGGATGACGCCAGCCACCGTCCCATCCCCGACCAGTCGTTTCAAATAAGCCTGTCACACTAATTCTTGATCAGATGACACACTATGCACTGGAATGATATTAAGGTATCACTGACCTCAAAGATCTTATCCATGTCTATTTACGTGATTAAGTTTTGAATTGATATGATAGCTGTTTTGTCAGTGGACCCAGTTTGATTCTCTTATGGCTAATCATCCGGACACATTTCATTGTCAAATTTAAGTTCGTTATTTTATGCCATGAATTATTGCTATCAGCAAACACATTCAGTAATAAAAGGAAGAAAAGTTTCTATGAGAGAAGTCGCTCTCATTTGACTTTGTTAATTCGAAGGTAAATTCATTTCAAGGATGTAGAAATAGTCTTTGAGTCTTCTGAAATTCCTTGAAAATCCGTATTGCTAAAAAGACTTATTCTAACTCCTAATTGAACTCCATTTGTAAGAATTTGTCCTTATAATGTGACATTTCTAATTTTAGAATGTAATTTGTTTATATTCTGACCACCTCCGGCTAATGAAAATTCACTTTAATTGTATGAAGTGTTTGCTAAAACCTGACAATGCTATTGTGTTGAGCAGGGCGCTAAGTGACCATGAAGATTCTATTATTCTGTCATGATTCAAATGTAAAAAAAGAGTAATTAATTGTCACAATCACGCACATAAGGTGAAGAATGTAGCGTTCTTCATGGGAC
Source organism: Prostheceraeus crozeri (assembly GCA_907163375.1). Classification (NCBI taxonomy): domain Eukaryota; kingdom Metazoa; phylum Platyhelminthes; order Polycladida; family Euryleptidae; genus Prostheceraeus; species Prostheceraeus crozeri. The sequence continues at coordinate 78,738 of CAJQUW010010179.1, forward strand.
GTAAAAGTTATCTTGATCTCGAATATGAGGACCATGTCGTCAAGAGAGGCGTCGAAAAGTCCTCATTCACAACGGAATCTCCGAAGTTACAGACCACGACGACGACTATCCATCATGGAAATACAACTCTTCCGTTTTCTACGATTGGAGAATTTTTCCAATCATTCGGAGCAAATTTGTGGTTTATTATAAAGCTATTGGCACATCTTCTCCACATAACACCTGCCGGAGTGATTGTTTTGTTCATATTTATTCTTTTGGTGATCATATTTTTTATAGTAATTTGTTGCATTCGATTTAAGAACACGAAAAAGCTAAAGCCGACAAAATTGAAGAAAGAAGATGAATTCGCAGATCTTCCATTTCCTGATTTCTCTGATTCCGGTGTCAACGGTCCGCAGCTGTTTTTCTCTTTGACTTATATTGTGAAGAAGAAAATTCTAAGGGTTGGAATCTCTCATGGAACTGATATGATTACAGGTCGACTAGATCCAGTTGATCCTTATGTTACTATAGTGTTTGTGGAACCTTCATTGGTTGAAAAGAAGACTGTGGACGGGGAGATCATCATGTCACCTCCAGAATCCAGCAAAGACTTCAAGAAACTCGGAGACGTGCAGAAAACACAAACCATACCAGATACAAGTTTTCCAGTATTTCGTGAAGATTTTGATTTCAAAGCGAGTGTTGAGATGGTATCTACAAAGTGGCTGTTATTCGAAGTCTATGATTATGATGAGACTGGCCGAGATTGCAAAATGGGCCGTGTGATAGTCAAGCTGAATGAACTTGAGCCGAGCTCGTTTTTGGAAGTGTTCTAGAAATGCAAGAAACCCTCGAAGTGTGTCCAGACGATTACTCCAGCGGAGACCTTTGCTTAATAGGAAACTATATCATCGACGGAACTGAGAAATCCTCGATGGAGTTCACTATCTTAGAAATGCGTTCTGTGCACCTGCCTCGGAAAATTATGAACGCTAAATCAAGCTTTGTGATTGAACTGAACGTCTACTTCCACAGCAAGAAGAAGATTAAATCTTACAACCAGCAAAAAATATCCTGTGCTATCGAAGGATCCATATTTCAACTGTTCGTTCAAATTTACTTTACATGATGTAGATTTACGTGTGAAAACCAGTGTAAAGATTTGTGTATTTGTTACAGCACCGACTTTAGTATTTCGTCGAAAGCTTGGACAGTTGATTTTGAGTCCAGAGTCTTCTAATCTATCTGGACTTGCGCATTGGAAAGAAATGGTTCGCAATCCTAATCGTCCGTGCGCAAGATGGCATCCGTTTTGTTGATTACTCAAATTCAGTTGTGGAAGGTCTACTGCGCTTGTTGATCGACCGCGTGAAGAAGTCGAGTGATATTTGTCAGATTGTTCGCTGCATGTGAACGCTGGCATATTGTTAGATTTCTGTTGAAATATAGTAGGCTGCACGTTGTGCCTCAATCAAATATATTTAGTTCGACGTTTCTTCCACGCACATGGCTTAAAAAAATAAATGAAAAAAATGTTCCTTGTTTATACTCGGAAGCACATTCGGTGAAACACCGCTCTTCAATGTGACCGAGTTCCATTTATCCCACTCTCATTCTTTTTGTGCGCCTATTTTAAAAGTCTTAGGTTTGACCCGACCAAGGTTCGAACCAAGGCCTCCCGGACGCAGAGCGAACACTCTACCACAAGGCCACAGCGCCGGTAGAGCTTTACAAAAATCTGTTCCCACGCCTCATTCATATATTTTGAGACGTTTTTTTATAATAATGGAAACTGTATCTATTTGAAAATGGTAGAGCTTTTTTCAAGTAGCGTCGCAGAAAACAAAACGTAATTATTTGAATCGTCGATAATATTGAAGACTTTCTTTAGCAACGATTCAAAACCATATTCCCTCTTTTCATGTAAGTAATTCAAGACTTCTATATAATGCTATAGACCTTTTCAAAATGCAGAAACCACCAGAAAAAATAATTATTTTCAAAAGCGGAGACGATAAAAATTCTCTACCACTACATATTATAGGTGTTCTGAGTATTGTAAGATACTTTTGAAATAATTGCGGGCATTGGTCGACAAAGCATTTTTAAAATGGCTGTCAGTCTTCTTCAATAGGCATAATTGGCAAAAACAGTAGATCTCGTCAAAAGCTTTTAAGTTGTGAATTCAAATATCTTTCAAAATTAATTTTCTTAAGCCATTGGACAAGCTAAACATAAAAATTCGCCATGTCTAGTATATATATACTAGACATGGCGAATTTTATATATTAAAATATATAACAATAATATTGTAGGAACTTACTTACAATCATATAATGTTTTGAAAAGCTCCACTATTGAAAATCAGTTCTAGCTATTTTTTCAAAGTACTTGAATGAAGTATCGGAGCAAGCTTTTGGAAGAATTGTGATTGGAGGAGATCTTCGATCTGAATCTTAATTCATGTTAACCTTGTACTTACTTTCATTCCTTTTACACTGTATATCGGTGATCTGTTCAACTGAAGAAGGTTAGAGCTGGCCTCCACCGCTGACTTCGGTTCCATTTCTCATTAGGGTGGGAGGCACAACGGATAACCCATATAAGTCACGAACCACAATGCGCATGAATTACTTGATCAGCAAATCGTCTATAACTTCTTCCGAGTGCCTCCGCGGTCGAAGTCGATGGCATCTCTCGAAGCTTTACTGTTATTATCTTCTCAAGAATTCGCAATTTTGGATTGTTTCTGCAAAACCGTATAATGGCTATCACACAGTGTGACTATCATTGTGCATCTCTGAAAAGAAATCAGTTTTATTTATGCCCACATCGCTTCGATAGCCACCTTTTCAATTCTACTGAGGAGAGCACGGCACTATAAGAATAAATGGAGCGGGTCAATAAAAGTGTATCAAAGTTAAAATGTGTGCGATTTTCTCTGTCATTGCTGTCTGTTGGATGAAGCGAAGCTTCTATTCTGGAGGTATTACTGCTATCAATTTCTATGATTGTGCTACTTGACAATAGTGCTGCTGTTCTTGATATCATTCATTTTTAGATGAAGAGCTTCGCGTTTTAAGCAGGCTACATGTGTAGTTGATTGAATTATATTTTTAATTTGATTATTCTTATACGATTGATTAAAAGAAAATACCGAAGAAATTCGACTTTTCGCTTTTGTACGTTAGTAGGACAATGGCTGAAACCAGAAGTTTGCTGATGCTCTCAATTTGCAGTTTCATAAATTCTTGGAAATTAGTTGGAGCAACAATATCATGGGAAACTGACGGTATTGTCATCAGAATTGCTATGTGGTGTCCTTTCAAATACATACAAACTTAAATGAATATTTTTAGTGCGAAATTAGATTAGAAAAATATTCTAGCAGCGATCTGTCAGTAATTCTGAAAACAAAGAATAATTCATTATGATTGAGAATTCCATCAAACTTCACAAAGTCCTTCATTCAATCTCTACTTTCAAATCCTATTTTCGGCTGTAGCACAAATCCATCTTTTTTAAGGGCGTTTCAGTGCTTGAGACAAGAATGAGTGAAGTCATGTTGTTGGCAATTAAGCGGTCCAAATGCACCTTATCTGAGCGCGTTTCGATCGGAGATTGTTCTTTGAGATCATTTATGCGATGCCTTAACAAGTTGCGTCATTTCATTTAGTGATTTCCTGATTAGCTATTCATCGTCAGAAACAGTTGCAAAGAAACTACAGATTGTTTCATAAAAAATGGATCACCCTTAAACATCGCCTTAACTTCAACTTTGTCTAACTCCGCCAAACTTGAACGAATTTCTCTGAAAATTGGAAGATATGTCAGTTGTGCTTACTAATATCATTGTTGGAAATTTCAAGCATGAATATTGAGTTGTTTTCCTGTTATAGATAAAAAAGTAGTAGATAATTTGATCTTCATTTAGCAATGTTACACAAAATCATACCTCACTCTTATAAAATTACATTTGTTTCCTTTGTTATGTAATATGTTGTTCTACAAGCAAAAAGCTATCAAGCAAAACAAAAATCAAGAAAATCGGTCAATCAGAGCCAGTATAGCACCATTATTCATCAACAATAATGTAACTGCTACATGTGATTAACTGGACTTCATGTTCCATAGCTTCCTGACTTCGTTGCGGTGGTGTTGGCAGCACTCCTGATTGCTTTCAGCTAGAAATCTATCTCTTAATGGTTGAAAACAATACAAAACACAAATGAACAATAACGAAATCGCATTCACAAAAAAGCAAAGTGTCAGCCTTGCTAGAACTAGTGTTTTCTTTGCGAGCTACAAGCAAGCGATTAAATGTCCCTTACACAAATGTGCATCGATGGCATAATGATGATTTTCGACTCTGTCGTAAAGAGGGCTCTGGCCGTCCACGCAAAACATCCAAACGTAGAAACATCAGTCCGTCTGAAGGATAGTGATGGTCAGGAGTAGTAGAGTCAACTTATGCAAGTCTCAATTAGGGTTTAGGACATTATCTTGGCCAGCTCGTTCTCCTGATCTGAATCCCATAGAAAATGTATGGAGTATTCTAAATCGTAACGTTCGTCGTTCACTGCTACCTACAGATGGCGTATCACAACTTACGTCAGTGTTAAAAAGAGAGTAGAGAAAGTTAGATCAGTCAAAAATCAACGATGTCATCGAATCAATGCCTAGACGAATTGGTAATGTCATTGACAATAAGGTAGGGCCACAAAATATTAGCTTCTTAAGAACCGTTACTGTATCATAGCTTATCAGATTATATAAGGACATTTAAATATATTAGGGACATGAAATAACATGCAAAATGCTTTCTGTATCATACTTATGTTTTATTTAGTCAAATTTTAGGATGATCCACTTTTTATGAAACGGACTGTATTTGTGATCAAATCTCTCAATTAAGACATGAAATTTAAACATCTTCTCACCCAGGTTGTGCAGTTTGCTTACAAAAAACATCATTTGACGATTCAATCATTAGATTGTCATCTATTATTTTTATTGTATCAAAAATTTAGGAAATTTCTCTGTATCGATAATTGCTTTTTTAGATTAAATAGCTGAATTTGTAGACTATGAATTATGCTATATTTTACTATACGCCTTTAAAGATTTCAAAATTACTTTAGAAATGGTATAAGAAGGCGACATTTTTGAATTATAATAGAGCTGTTGTACATTGGATCAATCAGCTTGGAAAATCTGCACCTAAGTACGATTGGAATAGGAAATGATAACATCCAAATTTACTGTCACTGTCGCAGAATTTGACAAGTCGTCTCTTCTGCTGTTTGACTAAAAAGGAAGCATTGGAACATGCACCGTTAATGAAGTGCACAATCTGCTGACATAATACCATAGCAATCGAACAATGAGCAGCCAGTTCAACATTAAACACGCCAAATTGTGCGAAGTTTCAGTGACTGTTATCAACCGGATCACACAGCAAAGAGACACAGACGATGTCAAGTTCTACAGAGAAGTTTGTGAACGTTTTTTCATGCGCCTGCTAACTTTTTTTAAAATGATCGGAGGGCCCAACATTATTGAGCAAAGTTTTGCTCACTGATCTGAATTCTTCGAATCTGAAAGGGTCGTGGCGATCGGAGCATTTTGAAGGAATTCAGAGCAATCCGCAAGCGACGCACGACTATTTTTCTTATCTCTGTAAGGTATTAAACACTTCTTTTTGCCCACTTAGCAAGTTCCTGCATTTGCCATCGTTTTGAATCAGTTCTAGCAAAGTGAAATGGTTAAACAATCTAATTCTGTGGTCACTGCTCCGATGCGGGACTTGGACGATGCTGACATAGTTAGATTTTGTCTGAGCGCTGTAATAGGCTTATTTTAGCGCGGATGTCTTTCATACCAACTTCCAAAAACACTGTCAGAATTCCCTTTAAACACACAGTGCCACACAGATCACTGACTATGATAGGCTTATGCTGTTCACACTTCTCATGATGAGTTTGACTTAAAAGTTAAACAAAACATGAACCAAACCTTGATTCAATTTCCGACTGAAAACTTAGGCGATGAATTCTATGTCCGAACAGAGACTTAAACCGTGATACTAATTTCCGATCGCAAGCTTTAATCATGAAATCGATATCGGACTAGAAGCTGAGAATGTGCGTCTTGTGTGGTTTCATTTCTCCCTTTCTACATTTCTGGCAGCTTCATGTCAGATGTATTATTTTGTTGTGATGATTTTTACTTCCAATTAGTTTTGCAGAGAACAAATTGCATTCAAGCAGATATCTGACTTGGCACAGTAAATGTGCTAATCTATGGTCGTTCCATGCTTTATTGTTTGATATCTTGTGATCATAGAAATTGAGGACAGTAAAACCTCTGGAATGAAGTTAAGCTTCATGCAATAAACAATAGTGGCATATGAATCGCACGCATTTCCACGTAGATGCATGCACTTGTCAACGGCTGCATCATTGGGTTAGAATCAGTCACATGAGTAAATCTAAGCTTTTCATTGGTTCTTCATCCCCCAACTTAGTTCCCCCGGATGTGCCGCGACCTTGAGTCAATTTCCATGGTAGTCAACTTCAGATAAACAATCTATCTCTATGATTGTGATCGTTGCACTGACGTCATGATCGTGTCTAAAACCTCTTGTAAAATTCAAACACGGCTAAAACAGGGACCTGTGAGCAGGCCTTATAATATATTCGTTTCTTCATGGACAAGTATATTCGCATCAACGAATGACGATTACCACTCTAACTTGTTCTCGCGAGTTTCATGCGCCGTCTTCCATCTTCCATCTTCAACGGACCGCAGTCACACCAAGGAAATCCATTTCCGATTCCGTCATCGCTATTTTTCATTATTTACCGGTGCTATGACTACTGTCTGTTCTTCTCTTCCTCATCTTTGTCCTCGTCCGACATGAAGAACACAGAGCTGTTTTCTGATACACTGCCGCCCTTTACAAATCACAGAGCTTCCTTCCCTCAGACGTCACTTCAAGATGTTCTATTTTTAGAACAGTCCTGCGGCTGATGCCTGATAGCAGATGGAAATGAACTTCATCAGCCGCATAATTTCATGCCTTTTGTCCGATGGACGACGCCCTATGACTTTTCCTGTGTGACAGCGTGACGGACTATGGAAGATGACTATAGTCCAGCAGCCAGAACGAGTTTCTGCAGGGAAACGAGGCCGAAGGTGAGACTTTCACAGAATGATGTACACCCTATGCCTACTACGAATCGGTGCGTCTGCCGAGGTCTAGTGAGTTCCTCTTCTTGTCAGACAGGATCAAAGAAAAACACATGTAAATTAAATGGGACGCAGATTGCAGTTTTAAGTCAAAAATGAAATTCTCTGTGTTTTCTCTTATCAATTAAAATGTACTAGTTCTAGAGGCATGGTTTTTGACATGGAATGTATTCAGGTCATTTCCTATCATGTGTAACTGATATTATCATGCTTCTGATCGGCGATGTATGCGAGAATGTGGTTCAATGTAGATTAAGTGGGCCAACATATTGGTGCTTCTGAATGCATGCATTTCATAGATAAATGCCCATGAACCTGATAAAATATGACATGAAGACATTCCATGTCAAAAATTACGGCTCTCGACTGAGTATTTTTACCGTAATAACTTAAAACATAGAAAATTTCATTTTGACCAAAAACTGCAATCTGCCTCCCATTGGATTAACATGTGTTTTTCTTTGATCTTGTCTGACAAGAAGAGGAACTCACTAGAACTCGGCAGACGCGCGAATTCGTAGTAGGCATAGAGTGCATCATTCTGTGAAAGTCTTATTCTCGGCCTCGTTCCCTGCAGAAACTCGTGCTGGCTGCCAGACTATGAGGTGTGCATCATTCTGTGAAAGTCTCATTGTCGCCTTCGTTCCCTGCAAAAACTCATGCTGGCTGCGGACTATGAGGTGTACATCATTCTGTGAAAGTCTCATTTTCGGCCTCGTTCTCTGCACAAACTCGTGCTGGCTGCCGGACTATTAGTGCCGATGACTGTCGATGGCTTGCTGTTCATGGCCTTTGTCCGATGGCTGTGTATATTTGCCTTAACTCATATTTTATAAAAATAAAGCCGCTAAATTCATTTTGATAAAATTAAAAACCATTCCATGCACAATGCATTTTGTATTTTATAGTCAGTTCATGTTTGCATTTGAATATGAGTGGAAGAAATGCATTGAGCAAGAGTTGGTTTTTAATTTTATCAAAATTAATTTCGTGGCTGTATTTATTTATAAACTAAGTAATGGGGAATCATTTTTTAACTCATATTGGGGATTTAAGGGAATTGAGGGGCAGATATTGCGCACTGAAGAAAGCACAAAGTTTTTACTTGGATGTTTCAGCGGAAAATCCAAAATTCCGATATTTATGGGGATATTGGTTTTTCTTTCGTTTTGAAGCCAGTCATGTTGCTTGAACACTAATAATATCTGGGAAAATCTAATTTAATTTCTTGTGAGCTAAATGAGCTGTAAAGGGAATATTTGCAAATTGAACTTGTCAGTCTGCAAAGATTTGTCAGTCTGCATATATAGTTTTGCAAAATTTAAAGAACATCGAAATGCAATTTTTCGATCACTTAAGTCGTGCGTTTATGAATCGTGAGAAAATGGTAGGTGTCCCATTGTTATAGGCATAGATATGAGGACGCAATTAGCATTTTATGTGAAATTTCAACGGGTATTTCAATAAATACTCAACTTAAGACATTACTGACATATCGCGTAATTTTAGTGCGCCTGTAAAATCAATATATAGCTTCTTTTTTGTAAACGCAATGGAAATAGAATAATTAAATATTCAGTTGAATCCTCCGTTGAAAAATGAGAACATCTGAGTAGCTGCCATTTTATGCAGCATCAAGAATCATGTATACCAATGATTGCATCAGAAATATCTACAGAAACAGCGATGTACTGAGCTGGATTTACAAATCATTCGTTATAAATCGTTTCACTGACAGTTTTTTAGAATTGCAGAATAGCAGTAGTTTTCATAAAATTTCAATAAAAGACTTTGTAATGGTTCATATTATTCGATATTCCGCCAAAATACTTATCAGATGATTATATTCAGATTCCTAGGAGTTCAACTCATCTGATTTGCGTTTCATATTGAAAAATGCCTGAAAGACATAATATCGGACTTCATGAAGATTGAAGGGTTTCCTGCCCAGAAATAGTTAGTTGATGCACTATCATGAAGCCTTACTTACAAGTTCATTGACAGTGCCCTATACTGAGTGTTCAAGCATCGCTTCATCCATTCTTTCCATATCATTGACTTCTAACAAAAAAATTCCATTATTTTTGTTTACTGTCAGTAAGTCACAATGTGTTGAAGGTTGCTAAGCATTCATCGTCCGTAAAAGGCCAACCATGATCTTTTTCATAGCTCGCTTTGACCTTAGGCTTTCTTATAGGCCTACACAAGAAATCTCTGGAATATGTAATCCTGATCAATGACATGAATGCAGGTGTATATCACAGCATGGACTGTATCACGTTAGAAATAGAGAAAAAAGCCGTTAATCCTCACAAATAACGTTAATAATAGATATCTTTGATGACACCACGATAAGAGAATTAATGACGTCACATTTAAAACCAGGAAACATTGAAAACCGCTAAGCGATGAGGCGTGCTGATGACACAGAAGTAAATAGAATGCATGCTCAGGCGAACCGGCAATCTGCAATCTTCATGAAATGTTTTTTCATAAAATATGAAATCTATATTTTTTTTAGCGTCTATATTCATATTGGCGAATCTGGCAGCGCAATGACAATAGAGGCGACTGAGGCCAAGCTATTGGCATATTTGTCCAAAATGGTAGCAAAAATAGCAGTTCTCTCGAGATACTTTTTATGGTCAGAGTAAGAAAGTAATAAGTTAAAATGGCTTTGACAGGGCCTTCGGCGTCCAGCGCCTTCTCTCGGTCGATGTAATTGTTAAAGTCGGCAGCCTGAGTAATGGGTAAAAGACCGTTCCAGGACACCTAAAATTCAAAAAAATAGTATCTTTAAAAACGACATAAATTCATGAATTTGAACCCTTTTTCAGGTTTTTAAGACCTAAACTCATGAATTTAGTCCATTCAAAAAGTACCATTTTTCAAAAAATGGTATTTTTAAAAACGACATAAATTCATGAATTTGAACCCTTTTTTCAGGTTATGAAGACCTAAATTCATAAATCGGCTAAAGCCAGAGGAGCTTCGCTCCGATTTGGGCGTTTTTAAAAATACCCAATTTTTCAAATTTTTCAAAATCTCAAAATTTGAGAATTACAATCGGGCGAAGCCCTAGAACCTTCGGTTTCGATTTTCACCCGCCCCCAAAATCATGACCGTTCTAGGACACCGAAAATCATAAAAGTTAAGAATCTCAATTTGTGATTATGATCATTTTCTTGCTCAAATCATGACCGCTCCTGGCGTTTCTTACAATTTGCACTCAGCATAAACACTCAATTGATAGAGAACATCTGCTTTCCCGCATTTAAGAATAAAATGCATTTCAGTGTAAGGAGCTGTGTCCTCCAACTCAAACATTTGAAAGGAAACAATGTATGAAAGAACAAACAGCTGCTACTAACTCTGTGAAACAATGACATTTTAATTGTACGTTAGGCGAGTTGTTTTAAATTCTTGTTAGTGCGTCAGCACACCCGTATGACGTTAAGATATCTGCCAGCTGTACTGTTTTCATTTATCTCTCTCGTCTGTCATTGTATCGTGTGCTGCGCTGTGATCAGTCATGTCAACACAAGAAGTTATCGAAGAGCAGTCAAACATTATTGCTACGTTTCCGGAGTTATTTACAGAAATTTCAAAACGATATATTTCCAATGATAAGAAGGAAGAATATAACACTTTCATCATTGAAGCAAATGGAAAATTTTCCGATTATTTTTGACCCTACATTTTTTGATAAGGAAAGAAAACGGAGAAGAAAAGCAAAACGCTTACTCGTGAAAGAAAAGAAAGAAAGAGAGCAAGGGACGGAAAGATTGACGACCTTCATCTTCAATTATCGACGTCTTTTTCTACCCGATATGATTTTGTGGTTTCCTTAGAAGTGTTTGTTGAGCCTTCAGGAGATTCTGCTTTAGCCATGCAAATTTAAATACTCTTTATGTGATGAGAGAAGGGAAAAAAAATAACGTATTAACATAATGATGAAAATCTACCTGGGAAAAACACGCGAATTATTTACTGGAACTCTGTGTGAAAAGGATAAATAAGGGCATACTTTCAACATTTATTGCAAACTAATAACATTTCTTATTCAAGGACTGAAATTGCATTTGCAATTAAATTAGGTAAGATGGCATCTATTTTTCCAAAGATTTGTAGACTAAATGTACCCTTACGTTTTTTTGAAATCGAATTTATCATTGTTAGAAGATATGTCTTCGGAAATATGAAAGCTTTTGGAAAGACGCTTTAAAAAGAACTTAAAAGTAGTAGTAGCTGATTTTATTTCTTTATACTGTGGGAGAACGAAAATTCCTTGTCCACTGTGGACATTTTGTTAATGCAATTGTTTGAATATTATAGTTAAATAACCGATTGTTTTTAAGGAAGTTGAATAGTAGTAGCTGATTTTATTTTCTTTTACTGGAGAACGAAAATTCCTTGTCCACGGTGTGGGACATCAATATTTTGTAGACTTGTGTGGTTGCATTTTTTGTAAATATACAATTGAAACTATCCCATGTGTTGTTTTTAATTTCTCATTTACGGGGATATAATAGAAACATTGTATCTTTTTATAAAAATGAGAAAACATTAGAGACATTCTAAAAATATACAGCAAACAAAACCACATTAAATTTCGATTTAAATGAGGATTGCTAAGCAATTGGGAGTAAAGAATTTTCACATATTGAGTAGTAAGAATTACTATTGTTAAAAGATGAGCGAAACACCAACTCTATGTAGTTAACACTAACACAATGCAACAATGTACGTTTAAATTTAGATTAAATTAAATAATTTCAAAATCGAATAAGTAGTAAAGAAAGACATCATATAGAGACCCAGTTTTAAATCAATACCCCCCCCCCAATCCAGTAAGGAAAGTCATCATTATAGAAAAAATGCTTTAAATCAAACATACCCCCTTTTGACTAAGTAGTAAGGAAAGACATCATTAAGAGAACATGTTTTAAAATCAATCCCACCCCCCCTGTCCTTCTAGCGGGTCCCTTAAGAAATTTTTTTATTATAAAATGAGCAACATAAATGAGTTTTTGAAATTATATGGAACACCAGACAACAACGAATTTCGATTATTGTAAATAAGATTGCTAAATCGATTAGGAATAAAGAATTTTCACATATTGATGAGGGGATGAATTACAATTCCTAAAAAATAGGCCCAACAGGAACCTTCACGTTCCCGGTATAAAGTTCCATCAATAACTGTAAATTTCATAACCAATCTTCACACTTCAGACCAAAACGGCCGTACATTGGTCAGCAGGCGTTAAAAATCATCAGCAAAACTATTAATTTGATCGCCCGCGGAGCTGAGAACTATTGGTTTCGATTCATACGGTTTGCCCCTACAAATGAAGTAAAAAGAATTACTTGGAACGGGAACCAATCCCAATACGTTTCAAATTCAAACACCAGGCACCCCTAACAGATTGTGGTCAATAGATGTTTTATTACGTTATTGTACAAATTACCAAAAAGGAGTACCATTCTAGATATTATGTTAGAGTTAAACAATCTATAACGAACGCAAGCGAAGCTAGCTAAAGCGCCACCTAAAGGTTAAAGCTCTGTTTTCTGTAATTCATTTTGATTTAAAAACGGCCTCTGATATCCTCATTATCTAAATCTTTAATTTTTATAAGTAATCGGATAACTTTGATTTATTTTGCAAACTTCAATATATTTCTTTAGTCCAATAGCCAACAAAGCCTTTTTCAAATTTGTTCTTATATTTAAATATTCTAACTCTATCTCCAATTTTAAATTTCGGCTTAAGTTTCTGCAAATTCGATTACTCTCATTCGACATTATTATTCTCGAATATTTTCTTTCGTATCAAATCAGGGTCGGTCGGGGCGAGGGAACGCGAGCTGGGGGGGGTCGAGGCCGGTTCGGATCGGGGAGCGTCGGCGGGCGCTGATACGAACGGCGGGCAATCAGGGTCGATTCGGTCGAGACGGCGGTCCCGGGGGAAGGGTCGGATGGAACGGCAAACCGGTGGACGGAAAGACAAAACTGTTCAGGGTCGCCGCGGATCGGGGTCACGTAAGACTAGGCGGCGAGGAGGGCCCGGGAGGCGAGGGCGGGAGTGGAGACAATCAGGGTCGGGGTCGGAGGGACGCGGCGCCGGGGAGCCCGTCGCAAGGGTCGGCTAGGCGGTTAACGAGGCGGACGAGGTCGGTCTCGGCGGGGCGGTCGGGGATCACGGACGTGGGGGCCGGTCGCGGCGGCGTCCGGACTCGGGGGAACGTCCGAGAAGGTCGGTAATGGCCGGGGTCCGGGCGGAGGGGGTCGTTGGTCGGGGGGCACCTGGCGTCGGTCGGGAGGACGGCTTCGGGTTCGCAGGGTTCGGGATCGGTGGTGGTGGGGAGTGGACGGAACCGCGAAGCCGCAGGGTCGAGCGCGGGTCGGGAGCGTAGGTCGGGTTGTCGGGGGTCGGGAGGAGCGACCGGAGGCGGCGGAGGTTCGGGACTTTCGGGGAAGGAGGTAGCGGCTTGGATCCGTGTAGTCGGTCGCGCGGGGCAGCCGACGGGGGTCGATCGGCCTCGTCGGCGGGACCGCGTGCGTCGGCGCCGAGAGCAAGAATCGTCGCTCGCGGCGGAAGGGAGTCGGGTCGAAGGGTCGACGGGGCGGGGGGCGACGTGGGCGAGTGAGGAGGGACGGCGCACCGAAATCAGGGTCGGGGGCAGGTTTCGGAGGGTTCACGCGGGCACGTCGGTCGAGCGGCGGGTACGACGAGGGGAGAAGGGCGATCGCGTCAAAGCATTCTTTGAGTTTCTTCAATACCAGAATGAACTTTATAATTGACTCTTCTACAACTCTGGTAATATCTTCCAAAACCATTTCTGAATTTTCTTTGCTCAGTAAATTTCTTGAATAATTTATTTTTTAACGTCCGATTAATTCTTTCTATCACTACGCGCGGCCTTCCCACGTTTTCATTGAATAAACAATTTCAAATATGGCTGAACGTTTCTTATTATAAATTCCGATCTTTATCAACAAACAATTTTTTTGGCTTTCTATTACTTTTCTTTAAAGAATTCTTCAAACCGCATATTTAACTGATGACCACTTTTTAATTTTTTAAAGGTTTACCCCAAAGCGAATCGTTATATAAATCTATAACGGCAAAAGCGTATTTGTAGTCCTTTCATTCGGCATATGAATAAGATCAGCACCTCCAAATAATCATCTTATTAAATAACTTTTTACTTTCAATAAATATTTAGGTCCTTCTGTATTCTTTATAATTTCAGACGCGTAGGTCGAGCGTAGCTCTCAGAGTTACATTACGAGCGTTGCTCTCAAAGTTATTAGTTCGAGCGTTGCTCTCAGAGTTATTAGTTCTAGCGTTGCTCTCAGACAGCTTAGCTTGTCGTTTCATTAAACCCCTGCCGAATAATATTTTAGCTTGTAAAGCTTTCATAACAAACATTCTTTCCAATTTTTTTCTCTAAATGTAGGATTCCCTGAATACTATCTATTCTTGAATCATCTCTTATCACTGCATGACGAGAACTTAGATCATGATTTCGATAAGCTAAATCAGGCCTGTAAGCTGCGGCAACTACTCTATTTATCCGTTCGTTCGACCGTGGTGTCCGGATTATTATTCTCATCTAGTCTTATATCTATCGAGTTCCTGGACCATATATGAAGACCAGGAAATGTTTTCTTTCGAATTATTTACTCCAAATAAATCCAGGAAAGTTTTTCTAATGTTTTTTGTATGTCACCACCGTAGGTATAGCCAAACTTTGTTTGTCGTCGTTACCTTCATAAATTTTACAATTTGAGTTTTTAATTTTGTTAATAATAATTCACATAAATCTAAATTAGAAATTTTTTAATTTAGTTAAATTTTTCGGAATTTGTAGAATTCATTTTAAAAAGATAAAATAAATGGTATTTACTCTTATGAACAAAGGTCCTGAGGTTAATTACTTATCATACTAGACTTAGATATATTCCAGAACCATCTTTAGTTTCCTTAATTTCAATTAAATCATCACATTGTTGAGAATATTTTTAAAACTCGTATTTCCTTCATCAAGCTAATTTTAATTACTGATAAATTAACTACTAGTCCTCTCCCCAGCAACATTCATCTAACCTCCCTATTATGACGTTTTTGAACTTCCTAATGCGGCCCTCGTCTGATTTATTTTATTTACAGCTTGGACAATACCACGTTTCCGCTCAACACTTCCTGCAGCTGCTGATGCCACCTATTATTAGTGAATTAATGGGAGAATCCCGCCATTCTTTCTTCTTGTAATTGAATATTCTCTATCATTGTTTACTTATATAATACTTTTTTTTATAATCTAATAGTGTTTAGTATTTTGTCAACAATATACGTAATTTCATTCAACAGTTTTATTAATAATAATACATTACGCTTGCGACAATATCTTAAATACCAAACATTTTAAGAACTCAAAAATTTAAATCTATACAAATATGAAAAAATTTTAATTAAGAAATTTTTTAATCTATTTCTAGTTAGTAAAAAATTTTTAAGT